>CACRXK020000612.1:0-73996 GCA_902702795.2 Paramuricea clavata
GGGGGGGTTCTACGCCAAAAACATTTCAAATTTGCTGAAATACTTCAACTTTGCCACTTTCTCATTGACCTGGACCCCCGGTTTGAGCCGTTTCATGAACAATAATATATCGCCTAGTGGAAAACGAGCTTTAGCGTGGACGAAATTAAATCGTGCGAAAATTAATAACACACGAATGAAATACAAGATGGAATATAAAATAGACTAGAGGTTATTACAACAATGAGATGCTGCTGAATAGGAGTTTCCGGTAATTTCGTCATTACATGAGAATACGTGGCTAGAAAAAGTATCGGACCATGGGACCATTGCATGGTCCCAGAAAATTTTTGAGCTCTCAGAAAATATTTCTTTCCCAAGAAGAAAAAATAATAAAGATAATTGTAAAAAAAGACAATTGTAATTATTTAGATGAAGGAGAAATTCAGAGGCAAAATTCTAACCAATAGAATAGTGCGACAGTGTATAAATGTATAGATTATAAAACGATGTAACAAATGTTGTAAGGCAAATGCATTTTTAGTCAATCTGGGACAGCTGATTTTCAAAATTTGCTGAGGGAGCATGGATCCCCCTGATAGTGCTCCCCTGGTGATGCCCTTTTTTGCATCTGTATTTACCTTCCCTTGATGCATGTTATCTAAATGAGTTTTATGTTATATTCCTAAAAGTATTATTAAGATTCTAAGTGCACTGAAATTAATTCTTTTCTGTTAAAACATAACATTCAGTTTGACAACCTGTTAGTGTCACACAGTTAAAGCGTCCGAGTGTCGATGTAGTTGATTATTCCAATGTTCTCTAGCGGTCCCAGAAAGAAAAAAAAATCCACCCCTGATGTATGTATACAGATTACTACCATCAAATTTAGCCTGATAGCTGTGTATTCATGACTGGTAACACAGTTGCCCAAAATGTCTGTTCAAATTCAGCAATTGTCAATATGAAATAGACTAGAAGTTATTATCGCAAGTAGATGCTCCCTCATAAGCTTTAGCTAATTCAGTGAAATGAAATGAATTAACTGCCTATCTTTCCCTTGAAGGCACATCCCTTGAAGGGAGTGAGCAGTTTTAATAAGAAAAGAACTAAAAGAAAATGTCTACTAGGAGGTTTTACCTGAATAAATGCATTAATGGAAAGTTTTCAGTGCTTTTTTTGTAAATTTAAAGCCAGCTTTAAAGGAATACATAATCCAGGTGATCTCGGAACTCGCCTGCCGAAAATGCCTGGCACTAGTTGTAAAATAGAAATCCATTGCCGATTTAAAATTACTCTATATCTTTAACGGTATACGATTTCTATCTCAAATTTGTCCCAGATATTTATTTCCCTATGCAAGACACAGACACAAAGTTTCAAACAGTTTCACAAACGAATCAGGGCGTGACAAGTGATTAAAGGCACTAAACTGGATTTCTATTCTGTTGCTAGTCCCAGTCCTTTTGTTCACCGTCAGATCACCTGGATGTTGACAGACTGCATGACCGCGGTCTTCGCATGCGTGAAAAGACTGGGACTGGCCTTCAAGGTTCCCATCGAATTTCTGGTTGGAGGAAGCGTTCCAGATACATTCATTTCACTGGGCCAATTAAATTACAAAATTACATTATTAAATCACCAAACAGCACTGATAATTTGCAGCCTTCTTTATTAAATATATACTATCATGTAAGTGCGAAAGAACCTGTTTTGTCAAGGGAAGATTCCTGTGTGCACATTTGAGTAATTGCCTGTTTAGCGGCTCTAACCGACCAGGCAGAAAGGCGATTCATATACCCGCTTGTAACTCCTCGATAAAAACCAATCAGTAACTTGATCCAAACTTCACCAATGAAAAGAGGATCAAATGTCAAAAGGTAAAATTCAGCTTTGTTCAGCACCAAAATAAATCTGTTTCATGAATATAATTGTTTTGTTATTTAAAATACTAAATCCTCTATTGCACAATTTTAAAATTCAATCAATTAAAAATACAAAAACCACAAGGGTTAAATTAACACCTAACTATAATATATAGCGATAAAAACAACATTTTCCTAAGGAACGGCACTTTCATGTTCAGCTTGCTGTTTTCCAGAAAGTCATTTTGTTTCATCAATATATAATCTACATCACAAAGTTCGCATACTGTAGAATACTATATACAACACCTTGTCTGCGTTAAAACCAATACTACATCCTTAGGTTGTACCAATCGCCTCTTGAACGTAAATATTGAGGTTTACGGAAAACCCGCTCTAGCTGGAAGCCACCATGAGATCATTACTGTATGTTCTTGCCCTCTGTAGTATCGAGGTTGCCCTCTGCAGTAATGGGGTCGCTCTTTGTAGTATTTTGGGTGTAGAGCTGTATTCGACTTTCTTGCAAATTCCATGCAGAAATTTACACGGATTCTCCATTCACTTTTTAAAACCCCGTTTCTTTTCTAGTTTTTGCTCATTGCTATATCATCAGATATTACAGTCACTCTGGGAAAGCGTCCTTTCCACTGTGCTGTGGGAATCAAATTCCAGGTGGCGTTGTCAATGTGTTGGTTTTCAGTACATTTTCGTATTTTGGGTGAGTGGTGATGGCTCAATGTGCATAGGAAAGGCCATTTTAAAGGGATAATGAATTTAAGTCACGATTAAAGGTAAATAGACGCGATATGAGGTATGAAAATAGGCAGAATAGAAAGATATCAAAGAATAGAAAGATATCAAAGGGCAGGGACCAACATTTGACACAGAGTACAAACAGAGACATCACTGACTCTAAATGCTAGGCATGTTCAAAGGTTAGAATTTCAGAATTAAAAAACTTGACGGATTAAACTGTTGGAGTAGAAATCTGTGTGGCCAGTGGAACACATACTGTATAGCTACCCATTTCTACAACGAATTTCTGGAAATAGTTGGAGCCGAGTGACTGTACAAATTCTCATAGAACAGATGTAAAAGAAAAGGTGTAATAAAAATGAAAACCAGCTTTGTAAGCAAACGATTCAACAGCAAATTCGCGAAAAACTTGCAAACTTAGCTGTGCGATGTTAGAAAATGTAAACGAGGTTAGAAAAGAAAGGAAGTTCTGCTGGTCATACCTGGAGGATGTAAGACCAGTACTTGTAGGAGATCAGACAATGACATCACACCAACAACATGATCTTCTTTGTCCACAACAACAAGACGATGAACCTGAAAATGTACATTAAAAGAAGAAAACGTTTTCAGGGGCGGACTTGAAATCTAGTCCAGTCCTCATAGTCGGATTTGATAATTGATATATATTACTTAAAACAGCTAGTATACGCTGAAACGTGCAGAAACGGAAAGGTGGAAAAGCTCTGCGCCCACTCCAAAAATTTCAAAAGTGACTCATTGCTTAAGATTTAATAAAGATGCAGATAAGAATACAAATTTTGTACAAATTAAATCACAACCGGAGGACGGTTGTATAAAAGGCTTACCTAGACTGTATATATATTTTTAACTCATGGTGAGTACCCGTTTTGTAGTGAAATATAAGCATAAAAGGCACGGGATTTTCCTACTAGATGTTCTGGTATTTTCATTTTATATTTTCACACCCTCTTCCCTCACTATACCATAGTTTTCTTATCTGCAATCGTAACTTACCCCTGCTTTGACAATTCTATCTACAACAACGTGTAGTGGCTCGGTTAAGCGACAACGATGCACACCTTCAAATCCCTAAACATGTAACAAAAATAATATTGAAATTATACAGACTATATATAACACAGTATTTACTATATACCTGCACGCTGCCGCCAAAACCATTTTAGAAATAGCACAGACCTAGAAACTATATTTCCCTTCCTGGCAGCAAAAACGAAAAATTTCCTGTGCAAGTCAAATCTAAAACTTCCTGCATATGTAGATTTCAGAGAACGTATGGTGCCACACAGTGTGGTAAACTTCAATCTCGGCACAAGACAATCAAAACGCTTTGGTCGAAAATGTTTAAACAATAAGAAAATAATAATTAGCGTTCGAGTGTATAATACAGGGTTCGTACATGTGAGGAAGAGTAAACTTCAAGGACTTTTCAAGGACATTCAAGGCCATGTATCAGCAAATTCAAGGACTAAATACTGAAGAAGGGGTTAGAAATCACTAAAATCTGACGTTGAATTTTTTAACATGCAAAATCAATTCAACAAAATGCTCGTTTTGAATGTAAACAATTTCAGAAAATATCCAAAAACTAAAGGAAGAAAAATTTAAGGACTTTCAAGTACTTCTTTACAAATTCAAGGACATTCAAGGCCTTGAATTTTTGTTTTCAAATTCAAGGACATTCAAAGACTTTCAAGTTTTGTACGAACCCTGATAATAGGACAGATATTTTCTGCAAGGTCTAAATTTCCTGCGAAAATATTTTGTTAACAATTTCCTGGCAACAGTGTTGCTGGATATTTTCCTGTACTGAACAGCAATATACATACCTCAGCTCTATGTTTCAAGGCTTCAATAACAGGAACATCTAAGTTGTTGTAACTTTTCTCTGCTGCTAAATTCTAAAGTAGGTTAAAATATCTCGTCAGGTGAGAGTTAAAAAAAGACTTCGTCTCCATTAAGGTGGCTCGCTACAGTTTATAGAAATGTTGAAAATGCGTAAACTAGATCACCTTTTTGAAGAGATGATGCACTTTTTCAAATCGAAATTTGTATATTATATATACAGTGACGTCATCGTATATTATATATGAAAAGTGACGTCACCACTGTTGCTATGGCAACAATGACGATTCAAGATGGCCGATATTTTGGCTTTGGACCAGTCTTTGGACGCATTTTACTTTAAAAAAGGTCGGTTACCCCCATTTTGTATTTCAGAAAACATTTTCTTATAGTACAATACACTATCTGACCAATTTTAAAAAAATTCTGTAATGCCAAATTTTTTAAAAATTTATAAACATGGTTTTTCGAAATAATTTTTTTTTTGCATTCCAGAATGTTTTTAAAATTGGTCAGATAGTGCATTGCACTATAAGAAAATGTTTTCTGAAATAAAAAATGGGGGTAACCGACCTTTTTTAAAGTAAAATGCGTTCAAAGCCAAAATATCGGCCATCTTGAATCGTCATTGTTGCCATAGCAACAGTGGTGACGTCTCTTTTCTGACCAATTTTCGACTGTTTGATTGTCGCTGTATATATAATATACAAATTTCGATTTGTAAAGAGCATCATCTCTTCAAAAAGGTGATCTAGTTTACGCATTTTCAACATTTCTATAAACTGTAGCGAGCCACCTTAAGGTTTCTTTGAGGCTCGTTTACACGGGCGATTTTAGGAGCGATTTTCTCCTTTTGGATGATGTGAAGGAGTAAATTACTTAATCATGTTGTTATGAGATTCCAGAACCTGGAATATTTAGAACTCATCCACTCCTTCACATCCTCCAAAAAGAGAAAATCGCACCTAAAATTGCAGGTTAATAAAACAAATGGTTTGGGGAGACACCACAATCATTGTTCTACACCTTCCCTCATGCTTATAGATTTCTACGTGCATCTATTTAGCATGCGATGATTGAACAAAATATTTGTGCAGCCCAGGACCGGGGACGTCGTGAAGAAGGTTTATTACCTTTCTTGGGCACAACCCTAATTAACAAGAACGGTCGAGTAGAAACGAAAGTCTACATCAAGCCAACAAACACCGGCCTTATGTTACATTATGATAGTCATGTAGACGTGAAGTATAAGAAATCGGTCGTCATGTTTTGACCAACTTTTCCAAGAATTGGGGGGGGGGGGTCAAAAAATGTTCCGGACTAACATAAGCAAAGCTTCAAATACTTTTCGACCAAAATAAGCAAGGCTTGCAATTGTTTCAGCGCAAACATGACCAAACCTTAGAAATTGTTAAAATTGCGAACGATTTCATAACTTTGACCATCTTTTATCTCAAACTTTGACCAAATTTTACCAACTTTGACCTTCAATTTGAAGCAAATATTAGTTCCATTTTGACCAACGTTTTGAATTATTGCATGGGGATGTGTAACCCCCCCCCCATGTAGCGACGTCCCTGCCCAGGACTTTCAAATTCAGCTAAAAATCGATTGTACTGATTGATTGTACACTTAATTCTGAGCCCTAATTTTTGTTGGCAGCAGTGTTCTTTAAAATTTTGCTGTACGTGTACTGTACGTATACTCGACTACTTGTATCCAAATTTGGGCATTGACTAGAACAATTTTTATAGTTGCATGACGCTAAAGACTAAAACGCATTGTACTACAGAACAACATGACAACTTATCAATTATTAAGGATGGCTTTCTTTTTGACGTTTTTTCAGGGATTTCATATCCAAATTTGAGCTCAATTGCTTGCAAACAGCTCTCAATTTCAATTCATATAAATAACGCAACCTGTAAAAGTAAAAACCTTGTAAAAAAGGCAACCGCTGCTAGCCCCCGTGCTGCACTGAATGCAAACATCCAATAGACAAATCCTCGCTTGCACGAATTCGCCCTCCAAGTTGGTTACGCATAAAAAAAACCCTGAATACATGGAAAATATCGACTTACTATCACATCAAATCTTGCGTAAATATCCACAACGACACCTAAAATGAAACGTAAAAGCTTTTAAAAGGCCAATAATAATAATGCATGCATGGTAATTACACATTGCATTCAACGTTTCGTTTACCATCCTTGTCCACAATTGGCAAAGCAGATACTTTATATTCAGCAAACGTATTAAGAGCTGTAATGACCGGGGTTTCGGGGCTTATCTAAAGAAAAGAAAATATCTAAGTCAAAGTAAAGTAGACTGTGAGCGGTCCCTCCTTTCCACGGGTTTAACTTCCCGGGCGTTCGAGGGGAAAGGAGAGACTGCCGACAACGCATCAAGACGCCCACTTTTCGCTCTTGTCAAGTTGGCTCCGCATTTGCATAAACATTACTTATATCCAATTAAATCTATCCAATAGGAACCGTTAATTTCACGTTTATTTATAAAATCAACATTCAGTCTGGAAATTATTTATAGCATAATTACTACATATCAGATTTGATTGACAGGCGTATCGATTTCGAAGTTAGAAATGGGCAAAAGTTAGAAATGGGCTTTGGTTATAAATCCAACAGTGCACTTTCGTTTTCCCCCTAGAAATAATGACCCTTACTAGACTGCATGCTTGGTTTAATTAACATACCGTGGCAATCTTACACAACGTCCCAATACCAAGTTCTCCCAACGTCTTGTACATAAAATCCGGCATGACCAATTCATTAAACTACAAAACCAAGGTACATATTCATAATAGGTTTGTCACTGCAAATGTACATGCAGTATTGGCAAGTTTTATATTAAAGCTAAAGAGCTAAATATTGTGAAAACCGATACATACAGTAGGTATAATACTCTCTTGAGATCAATAGTCAAGAGTACCAAAAGTGGTGGAAAAGTCTGGTAAACAACGGACAAGACCAAACAGCGATGGAGTGTGTTTTCCCATCTGCATGTAGGCAGTGTTTGGCCAATAATTCGTACATGCAAGTCTTATTATAGTACTAAAAATGTCCGCCCCACTATAATTGATGCAAACTACATATGGGGCGCAACTGTAAGCAAATCCGACAAGAGACAGGGGATTCTAAATAGACAAACCTTAGACTGTCACTGTGTCAGGGTTGGTTTTTCTTGACTGTTTGCTGGGTCTGTTTTCGCAGAGAAGATTGAGCTTACCAAAACAGCTGGGAGTCTGGGGCGACTGTACACTTAATAATTCCTTGAAGATTCCCCCAAATGCTTGCTGTTGTGAAATTTAACTGCCATGAAACTTTTGATGAGATGACTAAGTTTCAAAACTCAGTCACACGGTTTACCCTAAAAAATCCTGAGGAAAACTCCGCTTGAGATTTGACGTTAGGATTAAGTGATGGCTGAAATTTTAGAGATAAGTAAACTCTCTCTCTTAATAAGAGTTCAACGATACAGGAAGTCAAGATAGAGAAATCATCAACAGACACAGGATTACCCGCGATGACTGGTGATGAGTTTTGAAAGAGGTTTGCCAATATACACCGAAATTTTCACATGTTCCGAAATGCACTTACGAAATTGGCAAATGGTTTCACCAAAATACAATGCACCACAGCACTGACACACCTAAGTGTTCGTACCATGATCTGTTATTGTAATAATATTTAGTTTCTATTCCCTTAATCAAATTTTCTAACCTGATATACTGCCGTATAAAAGCTGCTGTACACATCGAATAACTTTGTATTGCTCTGTAGATGTTGCAAGAAGCAACGAAACGTAAGCTTGTTAAATTAATTTTCATGTAAACGAAATTGTATTTAGCCTATGGCCATTTTAAAATAGTTGTCTGGGCTATAATATTTTGAACAAAACTTCGTTTTCTGCCCGGAATATCGAATGCCACAGTATATTTTATTATATATACAGTAGTATATACGGTACAATTTCCTCTCAAACATAACTCGTTAACACTGCGACACCAATCCGTTAAAACTGTCACAATTCATGAAAACGTTCATAATTATAGTATACTCACATGTTCGTGAAGATAATGGAGAATTCTCTTGTGTGATATCACAAATAAAAAATTAGATGAAGAAGGATCAATTACTGGTAAGCGATGAATCTTGTGTTTTATTAGCAATTCACACGCTTCGTATAAACTGAAAACAAAAAACAAACAAACAGATTAAAACTTGTAGAAAGGAACGTAGATAATCATACTGCATTATTCAGACCTTGAATTTCGTTTGTAGCAGGAGAGTGGCAAACCACCCTTCCTGGTTTCACTAAAGAGAACGTTAATAGCAGGGGTGCAGAGAGGGGGCTCAGACACCCTTGTCAAAATTCCGTGTCGACTTGGGAAGGGGCTTAGCAACTATATTCTTGTATATAACAATAAGCTTTTCATCACACACACAAACCGAGAAATAAAGTTGACTTATTCTGAGCAGTGATGTACTACAAAAAAATTTAATCTACTACAAAACAAACAAACAAACAAACAAACAAACAAACAAACAAACAAACAAACAAACAAACAAACAAACAAACAAACAAACAAACAAACAAACAAACAAACAAACAAACAAACAAACAAACAAGCAAGCAAGCAAACAAACAAACCCAACGTTCGAGGGAAGGCATTTTCAGCAGAGCGCCAGTGTAAGTATACGATTATTTCGACTTAAATTCCAATCAACACCTCAACTTCGAATATTACCTATATTGGTATACTCGTGGTAATTCTAGTGGATTTTAAATGATAAGCACTTCATCGACCATACCTTTGAAATGGCGAAATTTGAATTAATGTCGACGGCAGTTTTTTCTTTGACAACTCTGGAAAAAAAGACATTGAGTTTGACAATGCTAAGGTTGGTTTACACTATCAACGTTTCTATGATCACAGTAGGATTTTGTGTTATCTCCCGAAGCCGGAAGCCGAGGCAGATATACTACAAAACAGGCCTTGGTTATTCAGTCTTCACATAATGTGAAAATCGAATTGAATATTATTTTATTATTAATAATATGCATAAAAATATTACTCGACTATGATTGGTTGATTTCAGTGCAGTTAAAACAAAACAGCAGTGCAATTTTCTGTAATTACAGTGTAATTTTCTGTTATCACAGTGCAATTTTCTGTTATCACGGTGCAAAAATCTGTAACAAACTGATCTGATTGGTGGAAAAACAATGTGATGATAAAATCAACCAATCAGTTCAAAGCAGTTCTCAAACAACGGTCACAGACTGCTTCAAAACAAAACAAAACAAAACAAAACAAACATGGCGCCGCGCTACATAAAGTAAAAGTTGACTTCGGTTGGAAAATATGACTTTTATCTTTTTTTAAATGGAAAAGCCTTCACCTTAAACAAGACTAACAAAACTTACATAGTTTGAGTGGAATTTTCAAGCTATTAGCGTTGTATAATGTGATATAACAAAGCCAGGAACATTTTTATGTATATTATTATTAAATACGTAATACGATTTCTCGAGAAATTTGGATAAAACAAGCACTCGTGATATTTTTAAAACAAATATGTTAGGACCTTCCGTCGGTATGTTTTGGTTTTTATATTTAGTCTTTCTTTATTTTGTTTAAGTGATTTCCTAAAGTCTGCAAGCGATCATGGTCCGGTGGAAAGAGAAGCCATTTTTTGGTTCATAATGGCACGTTGTATTAATGGCATGACATCATAGAGGCAATATTAATCTTTTCTCGGACCCATCGAATACCCAATCGTTCAATAATTTTTACTCATATTGCATCATTGGTGTCACAACTCAATATTTGGTTAGCCAATCAGAGATCGAGGATTCATAATATTACTATTATTCTCGTTTATTTCCCTACTTGTAATTACGAGAATAAATTGTAAGCGATTTACATGAGCATAATTTAAATACAATATTTACAGATTTAAAAATTATGTACCAGCTATATAAGGACAAACAGTATTCTAAAATGTATGTATTAATATAATATTATCTGTATCTATATGTTAAAAAGCTCTTACATCTTTCTGTCATGATCTTAAGTACATCTACTTGGTTCGCATTTCTTAAACTATACCCGTGTGAGTTAGTATTGTACGTTTTGGTCAAATGATGGAGAGTATGTGAATGGTTCATTAATAACAACATTCAGGATGCGATAAATCGCATACTTATAGTAAGTATATATTACGCACACCTTCAGTCTTAAATTTGTACCAGCTCAAGTTTGAGGCAATAAGTCATTAGAGTACCAGTCAGGTACCACTTAAAAATCTGGAATCATCGCACTCTGAACAATAATAACAAAAGATTTCTTTGGTGGGGATGCAACTACCTGAAAAATACTAAGCGAAATTCGACGAAGGACCCTCGCTCGAAACGCAGAATTTCATTTTGTAGTTTTCAGGTCGTTGTATCCTTACCAACGAAAGCTTGTGATCATTAATAACGTCTGTTGAGATGAGACAATCTAATCTTTATTGCCAAAACTTTTTAAATAGTTATTGCACATTTACCTCTCCAAGTTTCAATTCTATGTTCTTCTACTTCTTCCATTTGTACCTTTAAAGAAATCAAATTTGAGCTCACTGTCCATTATTAAGGGATCCAAAACATTATGAACCTTCAAATAAAATGAAAATCCTTGTATTTCAGCATGAAAAATGACATTGACAAGCACATCATTGGGCCGCCGTGTTGAATAGGATATACGAAAGGGGCACCCTTATACGATGGGCGGGGAGGGCATTTTACCATGGCCGTGGGGGTAAAGCCCAAAGAAATAAGGGAAATATGCATATACTAGATACATTGCATTACTGTCAAATAGTCTCCCAGAATGCAAAATTTTTCTAGAGGACCCTCTTAAGTTCCTAAGTACTGAATACAGATTTAAAATGTTGTCTAAATGGTCAAAACAACAGGATGTAATATAAATGCCTATTATTTTACACTTCTAATTTTTACTGCCATTTCTAGTGCGATTATCTTCTTTTGATGCATGTGAACGAGTATAGATGAGCTGTGAATATTCTGAAATCTGAATATATGTACTCTAGTCTCAACATTTATAACTTATCCACTCGTTCACATCTATCAAAAGAAAAAAATCGCACTATAGCAAGTGTTGCAAGTCTAAAGGGGCCGTAAGTGTTTATCCTGCAAGTCAAGAGTATGGAAATCAATTTTGTAAAATAGCATCTGACCCAAAAGATTTCTGGGCGGTCCTGATGAACGAATATAAGACCAGAGCAGCTACGGTTTGTACAGACAGCTACGGTGTTCGATTTTATCATGCACAAAAATGTATCATACGTTAAAAACGACCATTTCAGGACATCTTACTTACCAAAGGCGATTTATAATATGAAACTAATATATTTATGAAATCTGAAATTGTCAACATTCCTAAAATGAGAAAATAATAAAATATTCAAAACCTAAAAATCACAAGAAAAATGAAAACATATTACGAAGAAAATACTAACCTACATAATCTTGTTTAGTATTATCCCATAAAGGCGCTGACCTCACACCTGCAAAAAGTAAAACAATCTAGGCTGAAATGTCTACTAGATTTAGATCAGTCATTTTCAAGTCCTTTGCTTTGTTTTTCTATTATCGATCGCATCTCCAATTTAAAATCTCAGTCACTTGGATGAATACTATTCGCCAACCGATTACTTAAATATAAATGTTGATCCATCGTTCGAAAGCGGAACACAATATATACAGTAGAACTAAGAACACCGCTAACTCGAACTCCCCGCCAACTCGAACAAATTTCATTTTTCCTTGCTCAAATTTACCCGGTTAACTCAAACTGTATTTTTGAGACGTGGATAGGCAAACCTCAGAATGTCAGAATATAGCACATCAACTAGTTAAACTAGACAGTCAAAATTTAATTGGTATATATATAATATATACAAACGTAATCAAGTCCATAAAGAGATACGAGGATCAAGAAGTTGTGTCGATCATTACTGCATGATCTAATGTAGCTTATATGTACTGCTTAACTTAGATAACAGTAGTACGAACTCTGTAAGTTCTCTAGAGTGCACCGTAAGCCATTGTCATGATGAATGGTAAAACGACTGTACCTTAATAAATATTAAGTATAATAAACGAAACCCAACATCGACCCCGTTAACTCGACCCCTCCCCCGGCCAGTCGAACAATTTTTCATTTCCCGTGAGAGTTCGAGTAAGCGGAGTTCTACTGTAGTTAGCTAAGCTTTCAAATGAATATAAACATTAAAAAAGTTTTACTATTTTCTTATCAACTGCATGATTTCATGCAGGCAAGATTTGGTTATGAAGATCCAAGATCATTGTATAATATGTGTAACTGCTTTACTCAACGTGATTACCATTAGCAACCAGGGCGTAGAATGCCTTTTTCACCTAAAAACAAAGGTGCGAATAATAATGAAGACCTAATATAAAGTACTAAATTATTTAAAGATATAGTCGTCAAAGTTTTAAAGTTATACAGTGGTATAGAATTTTGTGGTCATGAAAAGGTTGAGTGCCCAAAAACAACATTACAGTACATGACACAAGCACATTTGCAATTTGAGCCTTATATTTTTTCTTGCTCCTGTGCCAACGATGCTATGGAATGGTCAGCAGCATGGCAATTCCTCTTTTCCAATCGTTACGAAATTTGATACCACGTCATAGATAGTAAATTACCTATAATATTCCCATGCAGGAGAAACAAAACCTCGAATTCCATTCATGTTTCCTAATGTTTTCTGACTGTAAATATTTATTTACTATACTTTACTTGCAGTATTATTGCAATAAACAAATATTTAAGCCGGTTATACAGAGAGATTTCTATGACAAGTTTTCATATGACAATTTTTTTTTTTTTCTTGCCACATTATGACGTCATACTCTCTATCTATAACTGAACAGACAACAGCAAAATCTTATCTATTTGTAAACTGGCAAAGTAATTTGAGCATTGATTAACGATCTATCGCTGTATCTAATAGCTATCGATCGTGGCGGTAAGGAAACCAAAAATTTGTCATAGAAAATTTGTTGTGTAAATGCACGTGCAATTGACAAATAAAATTTGCTATAGAAAACTTGTCATAGACTAGGAAATTGTTGCAATAGGCTACTCACCAGTAACCTTGTATCAAAAATAACAATCTTGGCACTTTTTGGCACAATATCATAACACGTATGACGTTTCAAAAGAGCAGCAAATACAGCTCCTTCTGTATCGTCTGACAGGACTAAAAGCAAAAATACTGCATATGTTACAAATAATGCAAAACCAAGACAATCATTAAGACATCTACCAGCAAATATAGAGGAGGCTTAGTCGATAGAAAAATTTGTGATTTGTAAATAATCATTGTATTTCACAAGTAAAATTAATTCTGAAATTTGCTCAAATAAACTGACTAAACTGTAGTTCGTTTAGCGCCTGCACAAGAAATGACGAAGAAAACACAATTCAGGGCATTTTTTAACTATATAACTACTGGGGCATTTACCCCAGTAGGCCCTTTGCTTGCCCCAGTAGTGAAGCAATACTTCAGATGAGCTGGGCCCTTTTGATCATTAGTTAAAAGTCATCCTTGTTGAAAAAGCTGCATCTGCCTGCATTCTTATATCCTCTCACATTCTCGACATTCATTCATTCATTTCATCTTAACAAAGTCAGGACAGCATGGTCTTTACGTACGCGTAACTGTGTGAGGGAAAAGGCCCTCATTGAGACTTAGCCCCAGTAGTTGTGATTCAGTAAAAAATGTCCTGAAACACATCATATTAGTTCACATCCGAAAGTAAACGCAATTGTATTAACACTTGGTGTAGTACATGATGGCCTCGTCCGAACTGTAACGGAGACGTTTTGAAAACAATGACGTAAATGGATGAAATTTAAAATCCATTCATGCTAATGCCAGAATAGAAACCTGTCAAATCCGCAATAAAATGTTCGTGGATCGATACAAACGGATCTGGATACGGTAAAAAAGTTATTACTACCAAGTGTAAGAAAATAACTACACTGTAAATTTCAACGAGTCTAATCAAAGCATGGATGATATCAAAGCAAGCGACGTTTTTTGTCAAGATGGACGACAGTTTGTCGAGTTTATTAAGTTCATGTGTTTGTATCAGTTTGTGGTAATCTTCAACACATGAGAAAACCTAAGATTTTTAAAGTTTTTTGTATACAGTAGGTAATAATATGGTTTCGAGTGCAATTTGGAAAAACAAGCACGAGTGAGTTTTTCAAAAGACTATCAAAAACTCACGAGTGTTAGTTTTTTCAAATTGCACGAGAAACCATAGTACCATACTATTACTTATGAATAATATACTTGAAAAAAGTGCAGTCACGTGCGTAAGTCACATTTAGAAATTAAGAAATTAAGAAAATTAAGAAATTTTAAAAATAAAAAAATTAAGAAATTTGCATTGTATTTCTTCTTTTTTGTGCAGTGTACAGTATCCCATTTTTCGGCACTGTATTTCGAAAAAATTGCACTTCTCCTAGCCAATCGGAATTGAGAATTTTTTTCATGTATATTATTAGCTTCCTTACACGATGTTGCAAAATGCCGCCAAAATTATACCAATTTTCGGGTGACGTCCGTGTTGAAAAAACGTCGCTTTCTTAAGCCCACTAGTAAGACTTTTGGAGTTGAATACTTGAATCAACTCCATCAAATTTACACAGTGTACAGTAAAATAATAAAAGAAAGTTCGTGAGTTCTAAACTTCGTACCTGACATGGGCTCATCCAGAAAAAAGTCATGAGGATAAGGAGTCTACAAACATACAGAAAGTACAGCTCTGTGAATAGACACAACATTAAGCACAACTCTGGTTATCAGGACGATGTTTGTTTGTCCGTCTTCATCATATTGATGCAACCACTACCTTACAGTACTGTTGAAATTCAGTTTCTGTACGCTTGGATTTTTTCGAAACCTTGTCACGTGCACTTAAAAGTAATATAATGCATGCAGGTATTTTTATATGAAATTAACAGCATTCAGCCAATTCTTTTGTAGAAAAGGTTGTGTTTTGTGTAAATCCGTGCTTCTGTTTAAATTCACATGTGGTATTTAAGGGCATTTCTGTATACCACTGTAAACGAATGCGCATCCAAGTCTCAGTTAGCATAATATAATGGTCTAAATGCAGCCCGAATTTCATTCATCACTATGACTCGTAAATTTATGATATGAAATTTGTCTGATGGTCATTCGCAAGCGACTAACAATTTATTCATCACTTTTTATCTATAGTCTACTTACTGTACGGTACTAGCTAATATCACTGAAACATAGAAACTTTGCACTAAAAATTCAAATGACCATAATCTAAAGCAGTTAATTAATAGACCTTATGCATAATGACGTCACAAGGCGTGATGCGCGCAGGGAATTCTGGTCTTAGTAGTCACGGCGGGAAAATTGAAAACAATCCAACATGGCTACTGGCGAATGCGTATACTTTTCTTTGTCGTCTTTTATAGAAGCTGTTAAAGCCAACGAAGACCTCAGTTCTTTTCAGAACTTGCTCGGGTCTTCCGAGCTTTGACAACCCTGAAAGTGACGGCAACAGTCCGCTTTCATCGACCAGCACGAGTAAAGAAGTGGCGGTTTTTCGTGTTGTGTTCCTGGTTGTTGTGCCAACAATAAAAGAAATCCGGAGCTTTCCTTTTATAATTTTCCAAGTGGCAACATTGTGAAATCAAAATAACACCGTAAGAATTGGACAAATTTCTCTCCAACAGCAGGCCATAGAGTGTGTTCTTTGCATTTTCCAGGAGGACGTAAAAGCTACATTTAACCAGCTGCAATATGTGAATGTTCCAAAGCCTACACCGACGAATTATGGATTAACAATAAAAGCACAGAATAGAACTCCTTTGTGTATAACAGAATATAGTTCGCGATTCATTTTATTGTTGGTAAAACAACCAGGAACACAAAACGGTCTTCATTGGCTTGAACAGCCTCTAAAAGACGACAAAGAACAATAACACACTCGTATTCGATAGTAGCCATGTTGGATTGTTTTCAATTTTCCGGCCACGACTACTGAGGCCAGAATTCCTCGCGCGCATCACACCTTGTGACGTCATTATGCACAGGGATTATTGTCCAAATAACGTACATCTCGAACGTTCGGTGGCAGTGTATAGACACGATAACAGACATGCAGCTGTGTCGGGAACTTCGTTGGGCCTGGCAAAGGGCATTCGCTCGAAACGTCGAAGCTTTGCTCATATTTCTCAGGTAGTCGTATATCCTACACGCCGCAGCTGTCAATGGATGAGTTGCCAGTTCGCAGGCCCCCTTTGTTTTGCGCGTCCAATTGCCCCCTGACGATCCCATTGTGTGATGATAATGCAATGCATTATAACAGGTGGGCAATTTGTCGACGCTGACCAAAAATAGCGGCTCATTTCTTCTTGAGTTGCCATTTTCGCGTCGAAGAGCAAAAATATAGACTTTCGGAGAATATTTTAGAGCTCTGTTTACTATCAAATATGTTTGTGAAACAGTTGATAATCTCACTGAGGAAGGCCAACGGTTTCTGAAAAGCTAAAGTACGTCGAAATCAGCGTTGGAATAGACTATATTTTCACCGGGGAAACATGAACTACATGGATATTTACATCAACACTAAATTTCGCTCGTGCCTACAGAGCTAGTTGGATTAAAACAGATGTTAAGAAGTGAAAATGTGAATTTTGTGAATTATACCTTCATTAAAATGTTTCAGAAGGGCTGGTAATGTCAAACTACACGTGTGACAGAGCTGATACCCATATTTCAATGTTTATGTTGAAATGACCCATTTTCTTTGAGGTATAGCTTAATATTTAGGGTATGCACATCACTTGAAACTATAGCTTTAAATCAAAGTTTTATCTATAGTCTTTTTATTAGAATTGAAATCATTCATGGGAAAAATGTGCCAGAGGGTTGAAATTGCCCTTGTAAATGTACACTATTTTTTATATGTTTGGGTTAATATTTTGAAAAGGTGTTCTGGAAGGAAAATATGTCTTGAACAATACTGGTTGACCCTTAAATTATAACTAGAGTTATGTAAATCACAGAAAATTGAAAAAAGTCTGGTCCATACACAATAGTTTGGATTCTATGAGGTCCCGAATGTGGCTTATTTCAATGTTTAATCTGTTTACCTGGAAAAACATAGAAAATTGAATAAGTCAAGAATTTGACTATGCTCATCACCCAAAACCAGGTTTTTCTAATTGCTTTTTCACCTGGGTTTGTGGCAATACCAGTTATGCGACCACAAAAAATGCGCGCGGCACTTTTTTGGGACACTGAAGATGACAACATTTGGTGTTGTTATCTATTGCCATCCTCTTATCATAGTATAACTTAACTTATTTTAGTGAGTTTGTTAAATAATTGTGCTCACTATATGCCTGTAGTATCTAAGATTTTTTTCATAGCATTAGATGATAAATTTAAGTTCTGTTTTCTTTTATTTTTAGGTGATAGTATCTGTTCACATGTGTGTTGGTATCAAATTTTGCACAAGATTAAATTATTATTTCACATTCCTTTATTGAAATATCCAAATAAATGGAATATGACATCAAGCTGGAGGACTAAATCCTGTTTCCAAACTTGTTTTTGTAAAAATAGAAAATAACAATTATTATGTGTTGTTCTAATAAAAACTATTGCTTGTGATATGCATATTAAATATTCGAAATTACATTTCATTCTTTGTTAAAATGTGTACCAGGAATAATGAAATCTTTCAGATAAGCTAACAATACCTTTGTAACTTATATAGCCAAGTGTTCTATCTATTTCTGTTCAGATTAAACAAATGATGGGTAAAATATTAAATTAGATTTTTGCCAAAAAATGAGCTTGCCTGTTTTCAAAGCATAAAAAGCAATAAAATAAAGCAAAAGTACTTATTTTCAATATAAAACCTTTGGAATGCATAGCTTAACGTTTTCCACTAAATATTACAAAGTTTTCGTTCATTAAAATGTTGTTTTATCAGCTTTAAAACCAGATAAATTCACGAAACACTCCTAAAATATGTCGCCATATTGATTTTCTTCGCGCATGCTCAGACAAATTGCCCACCTGTTATGCATTATGGGATCGCCAGAGGGCAATTGGCCGCGCAAAACAAAGGGGGCCTGCGAACCGGCAATTCATCCATTGTCCAAATAGCACTTCACGTACCTCATCAATATGAACAAAATTGGCTTTGTCTTGAGCCATCTGCTGGGGCCCACCATGTGGAACCCACTGTTCAAATTCAAGAACATCAAAAGGATAATTTGCATCAGTTGGATGTGGCAAGGCCATGTCATCCCTAAGCGATCCCAAGCCTTCTGGGTGATGTTCATCATTGGGAACAGATCCTGGTCTCCTCTTAAACGCAATATCACGGTCGCCTTCTCCTTCTGTTTGGGTTTTCCATTCTAAAACACGGTCATAGCTGGATTGTGTTGCCTCAGGCGGTAGTATGAGTTTTTCATTGTCCTTATTGGTCATCACATTCGTTGGGGTAGCTTCCTAAAATATTAAGTAACGTTATATGCAATTACAACCGATTCGGATTGAGCGTTAAATTCAGTGTCGTGTTCGTCGCGTTTCTACGCAGAGATAATGCCACGTTGTGACTTTCAAAATGCATGTAGAGACAAAGCAATTTGGTGAGTATTAATAAAGGATATCGTATTGTTGGTTGCAATTTGGAAAAACATACACGGGTGAGTTTTTCAAAGACGATTTAAAATTAGACATGCCAGAAAGATGAGTTGCAATGGACCATTTGCATTATAGACTAGATTTTGATCTAAACAAGTCTAGACAAAAATTTCATCACAGCTTGAAAGAGCATCACAAAATTAGTAATATTCCAGAGTTTCGTTGCGAAATGTTGTAAAATGCGGATAATATAGCCTTGCGAAGTTTGCCGTTTTTCGGTCATTTTGTATTACAAACGGGAATTTGACAGCCCCAAAGGGTATTGGGCTGTCAATTTCCCCCCGCGTAAGGGGGGAAATTGAAATTACACGAGGAACCATTAAATGTTCGAAGTTAAAACATATAGAAAAATGTCTTCTGGTAACGCACTTGCCACATACTTCTTTTTTGGCACTGTAATTCGATAAAATTGCACTGCTCTTAGCCAATCAGAATTGAGTCATTTTTAATCATTTAATGTACATTTATAATATACATGTACATGCTTATAAGATATACAGTATATAGTTGATAGAGCATTGGACTAAAAAATCAAAGGTTGCGGGTTCGATTCCCACCGCGGTCAAGCAAACTTTTCAGCTTGCCCGGTGAGGTCACACTCAAAGTAACATAGAGTGGATCGATATACCGGATATATCCGGTATACCCGTATTTGTTTAGATACCGGTATTGGCGATATTGACAATTTAAAAATACCAATATACCGACATTTCGGTATTTTGCTGCCTAATACCGAATTGAAACGCTATTTCAAGTCAAACTTGTTTACAATCACGTTTAGAAAGCAAAGTTAATTAGATTTACATCACCTTGTAGTACTGAATGATTCAACACTTCGACGCCCAATCGACGGCCTACTAATAATTGCCGCTTAGCACCGTTAACATAGCTTGATAATGCGAATCTTGTGACATTTGCACTAATAACAGTATGTGCCACATTTATATTTTGTCAAAACTTGATTTTTCTCGACGGTCAGCAGTTCAAATTGGCTTAAAATAAACGTTAAAAATACCGGTATTCTGATGGCGGTATATCGGTATTCGGTATTTGCGATATCGATCCACTCTAGAGTAACATCATAAAGAATTAACATAATACATATTCTGTTGAGTGTAAAATCTCAACATTTTCAAGTAAATGTACTCTGCATGTTTGTGATCGGATTTTTAAAACAAAAGTACAGTGTACTGTATTGTACTGTATATATGTGTTAACAACTCCATTTTGAGAAAGGTGATTTTTATAATTCATTGTCTTTTATTGTCGTAAGATCAACCTATCACAAAGCAGGTGGCTGACTTTTGGTAATAGACCAAGTAACATAACTTAGCACCACGCAAATTGCCCATTCTTGAGAAACATATTATGCTACATTTTGGATCTTAGCCTAATCAGAATGCATTGTTTCGTATCTAAATATAAACTGACAAGATTTTGTTGGCACCTCACACTGTCTGGAAAAATGTTTGAAAATCCATATGTAGAAGGTCATAGAAATGATAGAATGGAAATTGTATGGACCTTTATTGGAAACAGAATGGATTTTGATTATCCATAATAATTGTATATTTCCATGCTAGGCGTAAAAAAAAATACCTGTGGTTCCGGTTTCATATCGTGAAAAAATTAGGGTCGGTAGGTCGGAAATAAATTTTTTTTGAATATTTTTTTCATAGTTTTGCCGGTTTTTTGCTGGGCAATTTGCAGTAGAGTCCCGACATCAATATTAACTAGAGATGCGTATTTCCTATGGACGAATTGAGGCAATTTGGTTCAATAATTAGTGTGACAACAGACGCCATTTTGGCACGCTGTATGAGCAGCCCGCAACCACCTGCAGAAAATAGGGTCGGTAGGTCAATCGCGTTGAAAAAATAATAGGGTCGGCAGAAAAAAATAGGGTCGGTCGGGAACCGGAACCACAGGTATTTTTTTTTTACGTCCTATGGATATAGTATCGAAATAGTATTGATATACTAATTGGATTTAGTGGTGCAGTTAAATTTCATAGTATGGATTTCACATTTTTCTCCCAGTGTCACTCGTTTGAATATTAGTTGGGGTATCGTAGCTAGATGGAAATTATCGAGTGGAAATTTATATTCATTTATTAGACCTAACCAGGAACAGCTGCGAAAAATGCAACTTTAGGTCCCTGGCAGAAATCAAACCTGCTGCCCTGCGATTTCGGTGCAGTGCTCTAACCACAAGTTCATGTATATATACTAGCCGGGTACTGCCATGTTAGGTTATGGGTAAATATCAAGATTTTGTTGCCATCTCACTCATTTGAATAATATTTGAAGGGTATTGTGTAGATGGAAATTATCGAGTGGAAATTTGTTACATTTATTATACAATTGCAGGGGCGAGGGCTGCAGGTTCTATTCCTGCCCGATAAGGGACCTAAAACTAACAAGACCCTACCTCGCACAAGTGTACATAAACATTGAAATGGTCAATTTGCATACCATGTTAAGTTGGTCTATCAAGGTTACGCAAACAGCAAAACATCTAATTTATCAATGAAAATACATGCTACGCCACCAAACAACAGAATAGAGACCTTGCGGAAGGCCGAAATCTTGGTTATGCCTATGATTTTGGCGTAACCATTGCACAATGATGTCACCATGTACCATGTATGTATTCAAAATGGTGGGCGATTGGGGGGGGGGGGGTAAATGCCTCTCATAAGCGCACAAGTTGGCTCGACAGATAGTGAGTGCATTTTGATGAGGAATCAATGCAACTCATGACGTGGCAGTGGTTAAACTTATTTGGCTGAGTTGGCTTTCTGCATGACTCTATTCTGTGACCTAAGTGCCACGTACCATGTCAGTTTAGTTTGAAAAGAGGGTTGGGTACTTACGTACTGTACCGGAGGTATGCTCCAGACTGTAAAGTATTATTTTTTGCGCGGGGAACTTTTCCGTCGTAAATGGCAGTTGTGTGGAAATGAAGGCAGAGCATTTGAGAAAATTTCGAAAATTTGAAGTCTCTAGATCGTCTGAAATGGTATTTTCAGTGTTTTCTCTTACCTCTTTTCGCATTAGGCCCAACACATAAGAGACAAAATAAATTATTAGTTCATAAAAAATATGCAGATTTTGTAGGATTTTCTTGTAAATGTGTGGTACAATTTGTTACTTATTTGTTTTCAACCAAGTACCACATACACTAGGTAGCTACAGTAAGCCCCCTAGAATGTCGCCCACCTTCACCGGGCACTAAGTGTGCCTCACCCCACACTTCTAGAGCCACTCTGACGTCTCTTGCTTACCAAGTCAAAGGTATTCAAAACCGTATATAGTTAACAGACTGTATAGATGTACGTCTGACATGTCTGGGCATGAAACATGACTGGACAGATGGGAATGTTGGAGCCAATTAATTCTTAACTAGTGTTTTTAAACATTAAAATGTTTTGTGTTTGTAATTGTCATCCTTCTCATTCTAACTTGCAGTTTCTGTTTCAGGTTACTGGATGAATACCTTTCAGAAACCTCAGTGTACTTCATGTACATCATTTTAAAGAGAAAGTAGAGCTTGAGTCTTAAAAGTTTGTACCAGCTCAGGTATGAGGCAATAGTCATTAGAGCATACATGTACCAGTTAGTACGTACAACTAAAAATCTTGAATTATGCACCCTAGCTTGTTGCTAGGGGTGCACCGGAACCAGTTTTTTAAGTTCCGGCCAGAATCGGATCCGACCGGAACTGGAAAAAAGTTCCGGCCGGAACCGGAACTAATATATTAAGCCATATATAGTCATATGTTACTTTGTCCGCTGCCAGACAGGCAGACACTTCAAGTCATCAAGGAGAGAGCTTGCAAATGTTAGAATAAAAAGATTGACAAACGTTAAACGCCATAATGAAGTGTTATAGTGTATATTTCCCTTGCGTAGTCCAAATTTCTTCCTACTGTGACCTTTTGTTAGACACAAAAACGTTTGATATTCTATCTCTCTGAAACAGACAGAGTTCCGGTTCCGGCCATGCTTATTTTACTAGTTCCGGCCGGAACCGGAACTCTAAAAAATCGGGGTTCCGGCCGGAACTAACCGGCCGGAGCCGAGTTCCGGTGCACCCCTACTTGTTGCCTGCACCTTGCAACACCTCAATCATCAATCCTAGAAAGGCAAGTTACAATGATAAAAAAGAATGCCATTATTACAGTACCTCGTCATTATCATTTTGTACATCCATCAGCTTCACGTTTTAAAAACACTCAATTCCATCTGTGAAAAATAATTATAAATTACATCATAAAAACATACAAAAATTGGTCCGTTTATAATTAACTATCTTTTGTTTATTTGTTCATTCCTATATAACTCTTGCAGATTCTAACAGACTTTTGTATATGGAAATTACCGGTGTGAATTCTATACATTTATTAGACCTATAACCAGGAGCAGTTGCGAAAAATGCAACCATACTATGCTAGGCTGGCAGGAATCAAACCTGCGGCCAGGGCTGCTCAAATTAGCATTAAATTAGCATCTGCCCAAAGTTCAGTGAATTCCAATAGGAAAATTTGAATTCCTATCGGAATTCCAATTGGTTCCAAATTTTGTGCACAATTTCGGCCAATTTCTAATAGAAAATCCGAATGGCATTTCGTTACTGGATTTTTTGCTAAATGAATTAATATGCAGATGAAAAATATAAAAAATCCTAATATATTTTCTAGGCCGGCCCAGGAGAATTCCTTGTGTCAGAAGAAGAAAGAATACAGTCTTGTTGGTGCTTTCTAAAACATACAGTAGGTTTAAACTTGGATAAACATGAAATAAATGTACATGCAATAAATATTACTTACAACTTAGACACTTTATAGAGGAAAACCACATTCAAAATCGGGAACACAACAGCCATATAATTGTAACAACATTGAAATTACATTAGAACTGAACTTTTAAACATACGTCCCCTTTTATAAAAACAATAGTGTACGTAATTGTGGCCGTTAATGCATGCACATAGTCACGATCATATTTTTATAACATTTTTATTCTTCCAGAATAGAAGGCACCACAATATAAAATGATTTATAAAAAACCTTTGTATTACAGGTAAATAGTTAAAGCGAGGAAACAGACCGTATAAATATAACAGACAATGGATATTTGATCCACATAAAATATGGCCATAATTTAATTGTCGTCGTGGATTATTTCGGCCCATGCACAAAATCATTTAGCCACCCTGCCAATAACAAATTCATTATTCCGTGCTAAAGATCATGTTTTTTTTTTCGTTGAAATACAAACAGCAAATAATATTACAGTAAATATAGTTCAAAGTCCAAAACGTTGACACATTTGGAAGCAAGACATACTATTTCTGAGAGACCCTTGGTTGTTTATATATAGAAACACACAGGTCAATACATACAGTATAAATAGTTGCAAGCAATCAAATCGCAGAACAGTTTTTAACCGCGAAATTATTGGTCAAAGCACTGATTTAATAGAATAATAGTGAACTTTTCTTCCCAGCGTGTGTACAATTTCATATTTGAAAAGCATTGTCTATCTGTGATCTGTCCATATGTGATATTAAATATACGATTTCGGTTGCACATATAATGCATATTATCAAAATATAGAACAGTAGTTACTTGTCGAATTCAGAAATTGAAATATGCAGTGTTCGTCTATTAAATACTGTTCGAATAATTATTGTAGTGTTATTATATTAATGATAGCAACAAACCTTGATTGTCAGTTCTTTGGACAAAATACGATACTGTAGAATGAAGACCAAACGTCTCTGTTTTAGTAAAATTTCAGCATTCCAAAGATATAAAAATTATACGGATTTAATAATCAAACTCAGGAAACAGTGAATTCGAATTTTTTTTCACTTTTATAGTTGTTTGATTGTTGAAGTAGTCTCAGGAAAACATCGCCCAAAGGTATATTCGTTGCTGCGTCGGAAACAGGTCGGAGAAGTGTTCAGTAATCAGTAGCCTGCGTGTCATAGAGCCTGACACGCAGGCTAAGTGTTCAGTAATTCCAGGTATATGCCGATCAGTCTATTAAGAGCGTGTGTCTCTAAAAACCGCCCACTGACTTGGGGCTCGAAAAATAAATTTCTTCGAAACTTTTACCGTGAACTACATTTACTTTACCAACAAACAAATGCTGTTTGGAATTTTCAAAATATATTTAGTTTCAAAGTTTTAGCGATTTTTTGGTCTCGCACCGTCGCGGGAGAAATTCGCCGGCTAATTAAACGAAAAAATGGGCTAAATTTAAATAAACATAATTTCAAAAGATTTTGTTCATAATTTCTGATATTCACACCCAGCACCAGAAAACTATCGTAATTTCATCTAAACTAACATAGGTTTTCAATTACAGAGCATTTGTGACAATATTTAGCGACAAAGAGCGCCATGTCAAAATACGGCTTTCAAATCCTACTATTTTCTACGCTGAATTTCTTATAAGTGGGACCTAATTACATACAGTGACTAGTATGGTTGGAAAAAGGACACTTTGAAGTACTAAAAACCGTAATAAAACTCGTCTGCAAACGCGATTTGAACAATTGAGAGCGTTTGAAATTTGATACTCTTTATGGCCTTTTGTTTACATTAGAATGTTGCTGAGGTCAGACGTCTGAGTTCTTGTCACTGCTAAAAATGCGCTGTAGTTCTGCCAAATAACTTTTTCCTCAAATAAGTTTATAGCAATATAGTACTAATCTATATTTCTTTGTTTATGTCCACCGTAAGTGGTTCCAAGGGATTTAAAATAATAGGCATGTTAAAATAAACAACTTGACCAAATATATTAATATGCTACTCGGGGAAAAGCCCGCATGCAGCGCGAATTCTATATGCAGGATACTAAACTATTGCTTAGTTCGAAAAGTCTACAAATGTGCGAAGTTTAGTTCTGGAACCTTTCTGCGAAGTTGATATTTGAATTATATCTGTGTTCTTTTAATGCTATCGGTTCAACTGTATACCCTCCGTATAGGGGTGAATCGGGTATTGGACGCTTAGAAGATTGTGATGAGAACATTCAAAACCATCTTTCAAGTTGCAGTTTGTCGAGATCTGATTTTAGCGAGCGCGAGCTGATTTTGAAAAGAGCGGAATTTTTACATGAAATATCAAGCGAAGAAATACGCTCTATGACAGTATGCCTAAACCACCGGTACAACTTGGGCCGATACTGGAGACCTCGTCTAACATGCCAACATCCTTCTCACACTGCGCCTGCTTTGCAGCGGCAAACCTGGATGTATCATGGGATGTATTCCACATTTATTGAGTACTTGTGCAAGTTGGTTCTCGTAAGTGATAAATATAGTCCAAATTAGAGATATATAATTGCATTGTTAATTTGTTATTGGCAATATAATTAGAGTTGCACCGCGAATAGGCCAGTGCGGCATTCGCATGGTAACATTGGAAATTAGAGGTATACTGTAGTATCACAGCGACATGCTGATAATTAGCTTTACTAACCCGAGTAAAAAGCTAATTATCAGCATGTCGCTGTGATACAGTATACCTCTAATTTCCAATGTTACCATGCGAATGCCGCACTGGCCTATTCGCGGTGCAACTCTAATTATATTGCCCATAACAAATTAACAATGCGATTATATATCTCTAATTTGGACTATATTTATCACTTACGAGAACCAACTTGCACAAGTACTCCATAAATTTGGAATGCATCCCGTGATACTTCCAGGTTAATGACATCTTTTCCTTTGCAGCGGCGTGTAGGCGCGTGTGAGAAGGATGTTGGCATGTTAGACGAGGTCTCCAGTATCGGCCCAAGTTGTACCGGTGGTTTGGGCATGCTGTCATAGAGCGTATTTCTTCCCTTGATATTTCATGTAAAAATTCCGCTCTTCTCAAAATCAGCTCGCGCTCGCTAAAACCAGATTTCGACAAACGGCAACTTGAAAGATGGTTTTGAATGTTCGATTCACCCCGACACCCTCCGCATACAGTAGAATCGATAGCATTAAAAGAACACAGATTATCCATACTAACTCCCAAATTTTACAGCAATATAATTCAAAGATCAACTTCGCAGAAAGGTTCCAGAACTAAACTTCGCACATTTATAGACTTTTCAAACTAAGCAATAGTTTAGTATGCTGCAACGCGAACTCTAAATCACACTAAATATAGCATGTGCCACATATACAGGGTGTATCAAAAAAAGTAAGACAATTTTGAAATTGCCCTCAATTCCACAATTCTGTTCATGAAATGTAATTTTTGCTATATATGGATTGCTTGAGTTCTTAAATTATGGAAAATATAAAAAAATTTGAAAATAGTAAATTTTGCTATCCAGGGGGGTGGTCAACTTTTGCTCTCCTAAAAGTGGCCTGCGCACGGAAATGACAAACGGTATTCTTTATTTGAGTTTATGTATGAAAAGTTCGCTATTTGTTACATTTGTGATAAAATTTCGGCAGGATTTTACCGAGTACAAATCCTCCGAAAAGCCTATGAAAACGTTACATTTTTCTCTGTTGGTGCTGTTCTTGCTTCATTATGAATTCATTTTTACTCCCATGAGAGTTCCGTGGAATTTCCATGGAATTTGTGCTTTCGAGTTGTTTGTGCTGAAACGCATTTTCTCGTATAATACGCATTTTCTCGTATAATATCCAGATGTACGATGCCCTTCACGTGCGAATACGTGAAGGGCATCGACCGCATCGTACATCTGGATATTCGTTCGTGAAACTTTGGCGAACCAAGTTTATGTTGTTGCTACGGAGGAACTCTGATACCATAAAAGCTCCCTGCTGCGGAGTAAATTGTGGCATCGCCATTTCAAAGTGTACGGGGGTATTATACGAGAGAATGCGTTTCAACACAAACAACTCAAAAGCACAAATTCCATGGAAATTCCACGGAACTCTCATGGGAGTAAAAATGAATTCATAATGAAGCAAGAACAGCACCAACAGAGAAAAATGTAACGTTTTCATAGGCTTTTCGGAGGATTTGTACTCGGTAAAATCCTGCCGAAATTTTATCATAAATGCAACAAATAGCGAACATTTCATACATGAACTCAAATAAAGAATACCGTTTGTCATTTCCGTGCGCAAGCCACTTTTAGGAGAGCAAAAGTTGACCACCCTCCTGGATAGCAAAATTTACTATTTTTAAATTTTTTTATATTTTCCATAATTTAAGAACTCAAGCAATCCATACATATAAAAAAATACTTTTCATGAAAAGAATTGTGGAATTGAGAGCAATTTCAAAATTGTCTTACCTTTTTTTGATACACCCTGTAGTACTTTCGGACCTTGGCTTGGCCTTGGTTCCGAGTTTGAAACGAACTGCAAAATGCCTTTTCGGCAAAAATAGACTTATGCAATACTCATGCCCTGGTCAAACGAGAACAAGAGTTGCATGAGAGTTGACTGGATAATACCGTTCAAACAAACAAAAATTCTCGTCATGATCAACTCTCATCAAAATTTGAACTATACTTCAAAGTTGATGGTCTGCAGGATGACAGTTTATGAGAGTTGGCTGTCAAACGCGAGCGAAATTAAGTTGAAACTCTCTTCAACTCTCGTTTGACCGGGGCTTTACTAAACATCCCTGACCTGGCAGTCCAGCTGAATAGCTGGGGTCATATACATGATAAAATCTGCCTAATTAAAAATGTGATTTCAGCCGCGCCGGAAATTTTTAATCGGCTCGTATTTGCCTGATTTCAGGTCAATTGTGCTTTTTGAAATAATACAAAAAAGTGTCATTCAAAAGCTAAACCCCTAATTGTTATTAATATGGAAAAATTAAATCTGTGCACTCAATATTGAGGGCACAAGAGCACACTAAAGATGGATTACCCTTTTTATATACACCCTGCATGCATTTACATGCAACAACAGCTTACAGCTATATAAATTTTGGCGTGGCCATGCCTATATTTCAGCATTTCTCAAGTATGACCATGTGACATGTTGCAATGCTTTCGCACTGATCAAATGGCGGCACTCGCAGTTTAATATCCGGTGCACACTGAAATTTACTACTGTTTATATCAGATCTTCAACAATTATTACGATTTAGTGATTTAAACACCAGGTTTCCTATGGCAGCTTTTCCATCCAAATTAGAAGTGCAGGAAGATTTATCTTCATTGCAAAATTCGATAATACAAAACAATACAGATGTTATCGTTAGCTTGAAACGAAAGTACATGCAGTATGTACCATCTGAGCTGTTCAAATATGGCCCTTCACTAAAACGTGATTTTTTATCAACGTGTATTTTACCGAGATATCCCAAGTAATATGGTGCCAATCAAAACAACTGGTAATGGGGATTGTCTTTTCAACTCTTTCTCAATTTGTTTGATGGGAAATGAAAATTTAAGTGGAGTACTTCATCTCCTTACAATAGTCTAGGACCTGTATACGAGTTTGTATGCATTTCATTTAAGACAGATAATCTCAACTGTTTTAGGGTAAGTTGACCATGACGGTCAACATGGTAATACTGCCCGAACCCCAATCCGGGGCGAAACATCTGAAACTGACCACACCCAAAAACGACACTTTTGCCATACTGCTATCTACCAAACCATAAAAGCTTTGGCTATTCTGAGGTGCTTATATGGTTCAGAGATGGTACTTTCGGGGATGGTCATTGGTAAGTGTGAAATGCCTAGCACTAATATTTCACAAGAAAATGACCATGCAATAATCATAGTTAAACATCCATTTGTGGCTTGCAACTTCAGATAAACAGCAGTGGACTTACATTACCTCTTTCCCTAAATCTTCTTGATAGAAACATAATTGGTACTTATTTAAATATATTATCACTGGTTTGGTGTAAAATAGTTAATATTTTCTGACCGAAATAATTAATTTGAAATGTGTTTATCTGTTGTTTATCGGCGATCTCATCGACATCCTACAAAAAATGTAGATCATCTCAGACATAATGTTTCAACTTGGTTTCAAGTAGATCATACCTGGTTAACCATCGACAAGGTAAATCCACAACTTTGTCCAAATTCGGCGCCATTTTGTCATCCCATGTTGCTTGTTAACAATTCAGCCTTGTTACTCTTCCATCCAAGCCATTTTCATTCCACTAATAATAAATTTAACCCTTTATAACAGGAGGAAACTAAAAAATCTAAACAAAATATAAGAAATACGCCATTTTATCACCATGTAAAATTTTGCTCACGAGTCTTTCAAAACATTCCATACAAATATCGCGTGACAAAGTAACAGGGACGTGACAGGAGCGGGTGAATTATTTCACGAAGATAGAAGGCTGCGTGAAACAGACTAAAAGCTAAATACAATCATACAAATGTTTGTTTTATTTCTTGCAGCGACAAATATATACATATTATTTATTAATATGAAAAAGTCATACAAATTAAATGTTGATTGTTGGTTTGACCATACTGTGTGGGCTTTCCTTTAATTTTTCAAGTCTCTACCCCCCCTGTCACATCCCTGTTGCTAAACCACGCGAGATTTGTATGAAATGTTTTGAAGGACTCGCAAACAACATTTTACATGGTGATAAAATGGCGTATTTCTTGTATTTTGTTTAGATTTTTTAGTTTCCTCCTGTTATAAAGAGTTAAATTTATTATTAGTGGAATGGAAATGGCTTGGATGGAAGAGTAACAAGGCTGAATTGTTAGCAAGCGACATGCGATGACAAAATGGCGCCGAATTTGGACAAAGTGGATTTACCTTGTTGATGGTTAAACAGGTATGATCTACTTGAAACCAAGTTGAAACTTGTTTAAAATGTTCTTGATACCATTATGTCTGAGATGATTTACATTTTTGTAGGATGTCGACGAGATCGCCGATAAACAGCGGAGTAAAGTGGAGAACTTGGCCAAATACGTCCATTTGCAGGAGGTAGGCACATTTCGAATTATTATTTCGGTCAGAAAATATTAACTATTTTACTCCAAACCAGTGATAATATATTTAAATAAGTACCATTTATGTTTCTATCAAAAAGATTTAGGGAAAAAGGTAATGTAAGTCCACTGCTGTTTATCTGAACTTGCAAGCCACAAATTGACGTTTAACTATGATTATTGCATGGCCATTTTCTTGTGAAATATTAGTGCTAGGCATTTCACACTTACCAATGACCACCCCCAAAAGTACCATCTCTGAACCATATAAGCACCTCAGAATAGCCAAAGCTTTTATTGTTTTATTAGATAGCAGTATGGCGAAAGCGTCGTTTTTGGGTGTGGTCAGTTTCGGACGTTTCGCCCCGGATTGGGGTTCGGGCAGCGTTACCATGTTGACCTTACCCTAAACCAGTTGAGATTATCTGTCCTAAATGAAATGCATACAAACTCATATACAGGTCCTCGACTACAATTGTCGAAATATATCAGAATTCAGAATTCTATGCAAACCATCGCAGGTATTGTATTGCGTTTCGTTGCACAGTAAAAACCCGCATAAAAGACCACTATTTTTTATGTCAGGCTGAAGTGGTTCTTATATAATCTTAGCTACTTCACACTATACTTTTTTTTTTCTATTCTACACTTTAATAGGGACTGTTGTTGCATAAAACTATGTATTGCTATGACACCAATATGGTTCTCATTACCTATATCTAAACTAAAAAAAAAACTTTTAAAAACTTGTATTTTGAGTGCTTAATTGCCTAAATTTCAAGCTGGTAGTTCTTAATCCACTGGTTCTTTTATTGGGGTTTTTACTGTATATTGTGTAAAATACGTTTAATATCCGTATATATGTATCCTACAGTCTTGTCAACAACAAGTCTTTTATATCAAACTAAATGCTAATTTACATAAACTGTCATGCTATATGTGACATCTCCCATTCTTTCTTTTTTTTGCTATTTTTTTTCATGCATAGTTCCTAACTATTAAACAATTCAACTGGTGTTCAAGTCCGAACTAAAGTTTCTAAAATATCCTAATTATACTAAATTCATCTTATACTATATATATACATTCCTTTATACTTAACTAGATGTTCTCAATCAATCGGGAAGGTGCCCTTCGAACTCTTGTACTTCTTCTCAATGGTGTTCGTACGTGTTCTTCCTCTATTTCTGTACTCGGGAATATAACTGGAGAACGAACTGGTGAACGTACGGTACTCGGAGCTATACCTGAACAACGTTCTTCTTCGCCGACAGGTTCCATTGGTGGTGTAATAATCATTGGTGGTTCGTTAGTTGGCATTAGATGCTGGCGATTTCTGCGTAACTGAGTTCCATTTGAAGTTGCCACAATGTACGAACGAGGTGATTTATGTTGTTCAACGACCACGGCTGGATTTCATACGCCTCCCTGTCGAATCCTCACCGACTCGTTTGGCTGTAAACTGGATAACTGTTTCGTTCCCTGATCATATGCTGCTTTCTGACGCAATTGACGTACTCTCAATCTCTGGCGAACATCGTTGATTGGCTGTGACTTAGGTTTAAGAAGATGCTTAGGAATTGGTAACTTAGCTCTCAATTTTCTACTCATCAACAGTTCTGCAGGCGATTGTTTCATACCACTAATTGGAGAATTATGGAACACCAACAAGGCTAAAAATGCATCTTGTTTCGAATCATTTGATTTTTTCAACAGACGCTTAATTGTCTGAACGTTTCTTTCCACGAGCCCATTTGAACGCGGATAGTGTGGGCTGCTTGTCACCACATCAATTTCCCACTCTCTAGCAAAGTCTCTAAATCTAAGGCTGTTGAAAGGCATATTATCAGCTATAATTTTTTCTGGAATGCCATGACGGGCAAACATTTCTTTCATTGCCAAGATGACGGCTTCACTATTCTTGTGATTTATCCTTGTTACTTCAGGATACTTTGAGAAATAATCGACTACCAATAAATAGTCTCTTCCTTTATAATAAAATATGTCCGCTGCAACGGTTGACCACGGCCTCTCTGGAATTTCCTGCGGCATCAACGGCTCCCTCTGATTCCTTCGCTGAAATTGTAAACATGTTCTGCATTCTGACACCATTTCATCAATTGCACTATTCATTCCAGGCCAGAACACTGAACCTCTCGCCCGTGCTTTACACTTCTCGATTCCCAAATGAGCTGCATGTATCCGATCCAGCATTTCTGGTCTAAGAACATGTGGAACAATTACACGATCTCCTTTAAACATCAAGCCATCATAACCACTTATTTCATCTCTGTAACTCCAATAAGGTCGAATTTCTAAGGGCGTTTCAGGCTTTGTCTGTGGCCAACCATCCATAACTACTCTGTGCAACTGCTGAAGTTCAGCATCCTTCTTGGTCTCCTCAACCAACTTCTCAAACATAGTCTCTGACATCTGACCCGATTCCAGAACATTGACTTCAAATTCATCTGATGGATCGTTTATCTGTGCAGACATCTGTGATCTAGAAAGAGCATCTGTTATCAACAACTGACTCCCAGGCGTATATTTCACTTTAATCGCATAAGGTTTAAGTCTAAGTATCATTCTCTGCAATCTAAGCGGAGCTTGATGGATGGATTTCTTTAGTATTGCTTCTAACGGTTTATGGTCACTTTCCACGATTACTTCGCGTTGCCCGTATAGGTATTGATGGAAATGCTCACAACCATAAACTATTGCAAGCATTTCTTTTTCAATCTGTGAGTAGTTCTGCTGACATGAAGTTAACGCTTTCGACGCATACGCTACTGGACGATCATTTTGAAGAAGCACTGCACCCATACCTTTCGAGCTGGCATCAACCGACAAGCACACGGATTGTTTCTGATCAAAGAATTTGAGGACTGGTGGATCGACAATCGCTGCCTTTAAAGTTGTAAACGCTTGTCTTTGCTCTTGATCCCAAACCCATTCGACATTTTTCTCCAGCAACTGACGTAGTGGAGCTGTTATCTGTGCCATATTTGGAATGAACTTGGCAACATACGTAACAATGCCCAAAAATCTCTTCAACTCTTCGCAATTTGTAGGCTGCGGCATCTCCTTAATCACTTCAATTTTCCGGGGGTCTGGTTTCAGTCCATCTGAACTCAAAACATGGCCAACATAACTTACTTCGGGGACACGAAATCGACACTTCTCTGGATTCAACTTAAGGTTTTTTATCTCGACAGCGTTCTAAGACCAAACGAAGTCGTTCGTCATGTTTCGTCACGTCTTCTCCCCAGACCACCAAATCGTCCACGATAACTTCGACTCCTTCTATATCTGAAAACATATTCGACATAATACTCTGAAATACTTCCGGAGCAGAAGCTATTCCAAACGGTAATCGTTTATAACTATACCTTCCAAATGGAGTATTAAACGTGGCTAAGTTACTGCTTTCATTGGCCAATTTCACCTGCCAGAAACCATGGTTGGCATCAAGAACACTAAACACTTTGGCATTGGGCATTCTGCTGACAACTTCTTCAACGGTCTGCATAGGAAAATGCTCTCGCATAACCACTTTATTTAAATCGCTAGGATCCATGCAGACTCGAATTTTATTATTTGCTTTTCTGGCGATGACTAAACTATGTACCCAAGCGGTGGGTTCATTCTTTTTCTCAATAACCCCCAACTTCTCCATTCGACGCAACTCTTCTTCTAGTGGCTTTCGGAGGGCCATAGGAACTCTTCGAGGAGGATGCACCACTGGAATGGACACCGGATCAATCTTAATCTGGTACTGAACATCTTTAATCTCTCCCAGACCTTCGAAAACGTCACTGAATTCTGTTTCGATCTTCGGTGGGTCCACTTCCAAGCTATAAACTCGCTTTACCAGCTCGAGTTCTAGACAGGATTTAATCCTAAAATCGATGGTAGATCTTGTTCAACTAGTACAAAGTCTAACACGGTAAATTTGCCTTTATACTCGCACTCTAAGCTGACTTTTCCTTTCGGAGTTATCTTACGGCCATTGAACATCTTCAACTTGCTCTTATTTTTGAAAATTCTTGTATTTGTTAGTGACAATTGCTCAAACGACGATTGCGAAATCACATTACAATCTGCCCCTGTATCTAATTTGAAATTCAAATCCGTTTTTCCAAACTTAAGCTGGACATGCCAGTCATTCTTTGAGCTGCCCTCGTTATTTGACTCTACTGAAAATGTCAATAAATCATCCTCGCTAACTTCGCCGTCTTCGAATTCCCCCAAGACATTCACTTCTCTCGGTCTAGAGTCACGTTGTCGTTGCTTCGCTCGACACACACGCTCAAAATGTCCTGTCTTACAATAGTTGCATGTTTTGCCGAATGCCGGGCAAGATCTTAATGCGTGAACCATACCACAGAATCCACACTTTTCGGACTTTGTTTTTTCACGGCGGCTACCTATCTGCCCTTTTCCTTGATTGGCGTCATATCGAAGAACATTTACCGACTGATTTGCTTCGCTCGACTGCGCCCTAGCATTCATGACTTTAATCTGTTCCTTCGACGCTTCGGCTGCTCTAGCCATACTTATAGCTTTTTCCAGTGTAAGTTTCTCTTCTCTTAACAATCTTTCTTTCACAGTTAAGTCTTGTATACTAAACACAAACTTGTCCCTTACCATATCGTCAACCGATGTATATTCGCACGATTTTACTTTGTTCTTTAATCTTGTGACAAATTGGTCAACCGTCTCTGAATCTCTCTGCGTAATTTTCCAGAACTGGTATCTCTCGAAGACTACATTTTTTCTGGGGTTACAATACCTTTCAAACTGTTCGATAACCTTATCCAATTTCTTATCATCGCCAGCAGAAAACTCGAAAGTATTGAAAACTTCTATAGCATCTTCGCCGGCAAAATTTAACAATATGGCTATTTTAATCGGGTCGTCTTTGTCTTCGCATCCCGACGCGACTAAATATATCTGAAACTGCTGCTTAAATCGTCTCCAATTTTCTGATGTATTTCCGTCAAAACTTAAAGCACTCGGCTTGTGAAAGCTATCCATAGTATCCCACTCCTGACACCATGTAAAATACGTTTAATATCCGTATATATATATATCCTACAGTCTTGTCAACAACAAGTCTTTTATATCATACTAAATGCTAATTTACATAAACTGTCATGCTATTGAGATTGATTGAAAAATCTATAATAATTTGTGAAAACAACGGAAAGAGAATAACATGACGAGCCTTAAACTAATCTGGTGTTGGGAGGGGCGCGGGGCTGGCTCACATGCTCCACATCTATTAGCTAGCTCCGTCCCTCCTGGATATGGATTGTTGCATGCCCGTTTGCTTTCATATAATTGTATGCGTACTGCAGCGTGGGGATTTCCCCTTGTCGATAACACGGTAACTGTAACTGATTTAAAGTTTGTCTTCAACTTACATTTATTTTTCATGACAGATTCAACGAGGTAGAAATGAGTTACAGTAAAACTTCTTTGTTTGTTATGTCCTTGTCAGTGGACGTTTCAAATGGGGACAACGCAATGGAATGCTTACGACAGCAGGTTATTCATACCTGTTATCCTGGAAATTGGTCTGGACTGATCCATATGATGGCATTATCATCTGTAATTAAGCGTCCAGTTTTCTCGGTTTACCCGGAATCAAGCCCAGCCATACATCCTTTTTTTCATGGATTAATACGCCCACGAGATGCAGGGTCAAGCATCTGTAATGATCTTGTACACATTATGTTCACAAGGGATTGTTTGCTTGACAATAGACAGGGTGCAGTTTTTCAACCAAACCACTTTTGTCCTGTGTTTCAAAGTGGCAACAGTGATGGTATCGCTTTTCATGGGAGCGGTGCTAGTTTTCAAACGTCTTCATTTGTCCCAGATGTCCAGTCAACGAAAGAGTTTCCTCCACTAGGTTTCGAAAATAAAGATAAAAAGAACGACATACGCTCTTTTTTTTAAATATCCAAAAAAGAAGACTGCGCGTAAAAATACATTTTCACAGATAAATGACAAAATTCATGGTAAAGATGAAAATGATTGTGTTTCCACTGGAACGTCCATGTCTAATTTTAAGACCTTATCATTCAGTAAAAAATGTGTCGATGGTAAAAGCCCGTCAATTGAACATTTTGACACATTACCAGAACTCTCTACAAAATATCTTTTGCAGTTGTGGTACCACAGACAAGGACTAGCATGCTTACACGAAACCAAAAGTAGAGAATGGTATCTTTCCCTTCCAGGACTTTCACGAGATTGGTACAGCAATGCATCAAATAGAAACGAGTCGATACCAACATTGGAGAACTCTGCTGAATTGTTCGAATTCAACAACGGAAACATAATCACCAAATCGAAACCATTTCAAGAGGACGTAGAAGTTCAATTAACCTTAGAAGTTCTATCAGCTCATTGGTACGCCAGACGTGGCCGGCTAGCTGCAAAGAACTGGGGACGATTGTCCAGAAATGAAAGACAAGAAAGTGCCGGTGGATTGAAATTCGGCAGTGCCAAGGGTTCAATAGACGAGAACATAAAAAATATTTTAAGTGAGCAATCTAAGACAACACGATGCACGAGAAGATCTGAACTGCAACGTTTGCTTGCTGTTGGAGAAACCATTAAGTCAACAGCAATAATTTCGACCCAGGACGCCGGGAAGGTGTACAATACAGCAAAGAACGGAAGACAAAACTTGAAAAATGTGAGGAAGATGTCATCATATTGGTTTAGTTATTTTGGCAAATATTTTAACATAGCACAGTTTTATTTAAAAGGAAAAGCATACATTATGGAGAATAGAAATCAGTATTTTGATGCTATTGTGCAACAGTTGCAAAACATTGTTGAATCAAATCAGTATTGCAACAACCAGATTGAGAGACAAATAGGAGACGTTTTCAAAAGTGCGTTGCAGCTAATGGATACGAAAAGAGACAAAGACATAGTTAAGGGACTATTCGCTCATGCCACAAGTGTGAAATTTGTTTCTAAAATTCAAAAAGTGCAAAACAAGTCAGCCATCATGAATTGCAGGGATGAGCTTAAGGGAAATATTGAAATTTTTAAAAATATTCAAGAAACATCTCAGGTGGTACGTAACGACATGACATGTAGCCAGGGGCGCACATTAGGGGGGGTGCCAAACCCCCCCAATAATTGATAATCATAAAAAGTCAGTCCCGATCACCATAGCGAGTCTGTCCCAATGTCATGCTACGACCGGATGTTCATATACAGATTACACAGAAACAAATGCTGCGCGTTGACACTTGACACCTAGATTCCTATTACATATGCTCGGTGTTTACATGTTATGCGAACGCGGTATAGCTTGCGCAGGCTGCCATAGGCGTGTTGGTGTTTGAAATATAATATAACAAGACAGACAAAGCCATGAAGTTCTTGCTAGAACTCAAAATGTAAAAAGAATGTTGCAATAACTCAATCAAGTTATAAGGTACGCAACAATACCTATTGTTGTTATGTTATTATGCTTTTATTTACCGAATTTGTGACTTCTTATTTACTCATAATGTGAACGTGAAACTTTATAGCGATCGCTATTGTATTTCGTTTTGTTTAGATGCGAAGATGCCAAACACACGATATAAAATCACTTGTGGTTTGTGTGGAAAAGTGTTCGATAGTGATTACAAAGCAAAGCACTGTAAAACCACACACCCGAATTATACTGCAAGCACATTGCCACTCCGCACCAAGAATCAAACTCAGCTGGTATTAATTATTTAAAATGCAATTTAATATATTTTTATGTTTTCAAATAATCTTACAAATTGTCGAGTAATACTGTAAGGCCTTAGGCCTGGTTTATACAACGTGTTATGAGCGCGCTGTACGTCTATTAATTCGGTAATAGCACACTGTATAAATAAATCAAATTAGTTCGCCGTTTAATATCTTTGCCGTCTGAATTAAGTTTGCTTAAACTGCAGTCTGCATTGACTTAATATCGATAAATATAATTTAGGTTTTTGGTACGGAAGATTCCAAAGGCAGTTCAGCATCGATTCGTTTGCAGAAAGGGGTGTCTAAACAGGTTTATATTATTTAACTTTATTTTATAATTGAAAAGATTTTCTGAACAAAGCATTATCTTCCAATTTTAAAGGAAAATAACTTTTACAATGTGTAACACCTTGAACCGTCGCATTATAAAATTTATATGCTTGCATAGATAGTATTAGGAGATAATTCCATGTACATTTCTGTCACAGGCAATTGTATGTGGACCTGCTACAGATGTCTTGGTCAGTGATCCCAATGTACCAACATCAAGTGGAGCATCTACCACGGAAAAAGTATGTAGTAGTCTGTAGTCATGATGAAATATTTCTTTGCACGTTATTTTTTTGTTATTCAAAACATTCATTATTCATAGTTTCCATACGGTATCGTGTGGATATTATATAAAACATATGCACTATAACTTAAGCTCTCAATCATGACCATTACATTTACAGGTTTCAATCTCTAAAAGATCATGGACGGAACCAGAGGAGGAATATAACCCAGAAAAACGTATCCGAAGCAACAATCCATTAATATTCCGGCCTCAGACGAATCAGAAAAAACACTGGTATGCTCACACACTTTATTGCCTTGATTCTGACTGTAAATAATGGACAGAAACACAGTAACTTAACAATTACGTTCTTTTATTTGTAGGAACCTGTTAAAACAAACGAGACGCCAGAACCCGTTGAAACAAATGAGATGCCAGAACCCGTTAAAACAAACGAGACGCCAGAACCCGTTGAAACAAACAAGACAACCATTACTTGGATATCCTGCTTTGGAATGCTGCAACACCTTTGTAGCAATTTGACAGATTGCCAGGAATTAATCTCTAAGGCAGAGAAAATAGACGCCCCCCAGCCAGAAAATCTCCTTGGTGAGCTCCTCGATGTGGTCGAACGTGTAAACCGCTTGTCTTCGTCTTTGTTATCGGATACAAACCAAGCATTGAGGCACATTAATCTGGAAAATGAAGCTTCCGTCTTCTCTTCAACGGAATTTACTCCAATCGACCGTGATCCAGGTTGTAGAAGGGACATCATAACTAACGAAGACAGGGTATGCATGATTAAACAAGGTCCTTTTCAACCAAAATTGTCAAGATATCCCAGAAACAGCGATATTCCTCCACCAAAGCACTCTCATTTCTCCTCCGAGTGGTTCAACACATATCCACATTTGGAGTACTCCATTAAGAAAGATGCTGCTTTTTGTTTTGTATGTCAGCTATTCCCATCTGCTCCTGGCTGTCGCAAGTCTGAGTCTGCATGGACACTTAATGGTGTGCGAGCTTGGCATAAGCAGCATTTAGCAGCTCTAGCCATCGAGAGACCCTTAAAGCATTGCTTGCTTTCCAAAATAAGTCCAACCACGTCGACGTTATGCTGGATAAAGATTGCAGGAAAGCACTGATTGAAGAAGAGGCTGAAACGCAACGTAACTGCGAAGCCATCAAGACACTTTTGGACGTTGCAAGAACTCTTGCACGCCAAGGAATATCTTTCCATGGTTCGTCGAATGAAAAAGATGGAAACGGAAATTTCCAGCAAATTGTTGGTTTGGTGGCCAGGCAGTCCCCTTCATTTAAGAGATGGCTCGATGATGCCGCAACGCGCCCACACAGAGTTAACTACCTCAGTTCCAGGTCACAAAACGAGTTTTTAACTTTGTTAGCTGGAAATGTTTTGGATAGAGTCGTTGCTCAAATTAACGAAGCTACAATGTTTTCTGTCATTGCTGACACAATGCCAGATGTTTCTCACGTCGATCAACTCTCAGTCGTTGCGAGGTACGTCGATAAAGATGGAATCCCACAAGAACGTCTGGTTGATATCAGGGAGCTCCATGACAAGACTGGAGAAGGCCACGCTCAAGAAATTATTTTTTCATTGAATGCGAAGTCTGTTGATACAAATGGAATAGTTTTCCAGTCATATGATTATACCTCATCGATGTCAGGCGTTTTCAAAGGTTGCCAAGCCAAGATGAAGGAGCATCTGGAGAGAGAAGTTCCTTATTTCCCATGTCTCGCCCATCGGTTCAACACTACTGTTGAGCATAGCTGTGAAGCAAGTGTAGCTGTGTGCAAATTGTTCGAAATCCTGCAAGAGTTGTATGTCTTCTTCACGTCCAGTACGAAAAGATATGGTGTGCTTGGCGGAAAAGTGAAAGAAAGCGAGTATGGAAAAGCGCTGGAATTAAGAAATTTGTCAGCAACGCGTTGGAGTGCCCGTGCAGATTCGATAAGGGCTGTATGGTCAAGTTTTCAAGAAATAATCGAAGCTCTTGAAGAATTGGAAAATTCAGCTGACACGAAAACCAAGGCAAAGGCAGGGATTCTTCTCGACAGGGTTAAATCGTTTGAGTTTATTGTTATGTTGATGTTTATGAGGAACATTATGATAAAAACTAAAATACTGACGAAGCAAATCCAAAGTGTTGACATAAACATAATTGATACGCTTGAAGCTGCTAAGGCAACAATATCTACACTACGCCACTTACGTGAAGATGAGGAAAACCTGAAGCAGCAAATCAGTGCATCCGTAGCTTTTTCAGAACGCCATGGAATTGATCTTGTTGCTGAATATGACCGCCACCATCGACCCAGGCGTCCGTCAAGGAGAGCTGATGAAAGACCAGAGACAGCGACAAATCTACCACTTCAGGATTTTTACCGAAAAGAATTTGTCCAAGTCCTAGATGTTCAGATAAATGCTCTTACAGATAACGTTCAAGTTGCCTGTGATATTGTCGCCCCTGCTATTCGACTCCTTCTTCCTCCATTTAACAGTGATCCTAAACTAGAAGATGTAAAGTCCCTTACGATGATGCTCCCAGAATCAATCCGCCCTGATAACGAGGTTCTATGTGTTGAACTAACGTTGTTCAGACATCACTGCCAAAACAACAAGGGGGAAATCACAACCATCAGAGAAGCAGCACGTTTTGCGATGGAATGTGAAAGCATCTTTCCCCTGACAAGCAGATGCTACCGTTTAATTCTAACGGCACCGATAACATCGGCTGCAAGTGAACGCAGCTTCTCCAAGTTGAAGTTAGTCAAGACAGTGATGCGCTCAGTCATGAACGAAGACAGATTGAAAGACTTCGTGATTCTTAGTTCAGAAAAGGACTTGTCTGACTCAATTGATTTGGATAGACTTGTGGATCACTGGGCAGACGTTCCTAAAACAAAGCGCCTTATAAACGTTTAAGACTTTATGTATATACAAAGGGAACATTGAACACATCAACGTTATTTATATTGTGAGTTTATAGTATATTTGCCGTTAATTTTAACGACAGAGGTTAACACTGTTAAAATGAATTAAACACCTACCATGACATTGTACTATGACATCATTTTTTTTGTACAGAATTGTTTTTTGCGAAAACAAAATGTCGGTCCCTGATTGGCCCAACCCCCCCCAGAAATTCCCAGTTATACTCGGAATGTGCGCCCCTGCATGTAGCCAGCAAAGACGATTGCTGAATAGAATTGTTCAGGCAAGGAAAGATAAGGAAATGAAACTGAAATTAGAGAGCAGAGGGAGAATGATGAAAAAGCAGAAGAATGGCCAGAACTTTGTAAGGCAATGGAATATATATTTGGAGAATTTGACCAAAAAGAAAAATCAGGTGGAGGTTTAGAGGCTCATCCAAGACTGAAGAATGAGGTAATGTTTAGGAGCGTGGACAACAATACATTTATGACGCAAGCATTACAAATTATAAACGCTCTTTCTCTGCCATCTTTCAACATATCTTTAAGCTCCTGCTATAATTACACCATGACATATAAACAAAACACAGCAAGCGCCAAACGACACCACCATGGAAAAAATGTAAATGCTAATATTTCCTTACATCATCCGCCCAAGACTCTTGTAAAAAACTTAGTGGTAAACCTTCATTACAGCACTGCCAATGTCAATTATATTTTGTTGTTGACTCAAAAGACGCCAAGAAAATTGTATGCGCTGAGATAAGTCCAGTTCAAAAACCAAGAAGAACCTGGAGTGAATTTGAATACCCAGACCACGACTGGGACCAAAGTCGAACTAATGCAGTGACTCCTATGACCCATTTGCTTATGAATACGGTGATTACAAAGCAACAGTTTGTTCCATCAAACCCTTCATTACATAACTGGGATATAACTTTGCCCAATTCAGACACTATTATTCATGTCACTCGCTCTGGAAAAGCAGTAACGTTTCTGAATCCGTCGCTACTTGAGCCAGATACAACTATAAGACTTTTTAACGAAATTTTTCTTCTTTTGTCGAAGCCCAATTTGGATTTTGTTTTTCGTAATCCTAAAACAGGTCGACTTAAAAGTGTTTTTGTTTTTATTGTTGATAACGGTCCGGCAGAACAACCATCATCCCCCCTAGTACAGATGTTTTTAATACGGCTGCTACGAATCTTGGACCTCGATAAGATCACACAGGTTTCGTTCGCAGAATATCATAGTAAGCGCAATTTTGTTGAACGAGTGCACGCAATTGAAGATGAAGCTTTGTCACGACATGGACCTTTTACAGCGAACAAAATTTTTAATGACCGAAGCATCCACCCAGGTTCTGAAAAACATATTGCGAACATGGAAGAAATGGTAAAAGATGTATCATCCTGCCTGCAGCAAGCCAAGTTTGGAGGGAAAAGCCTTGAAGCATGTAGGGGAATAAAAGATTCCGATTACATTTTTTCTGATGAAAACAAACAAAAACAGTTTCTGTTACTATCTGAGGTACAAAAAGAAGTCTGCGATTGGACATATGAATTGAATAAAGACGGTCTTGTGTGGCGTGACGTGGAAGCTGTCTGGAATTTGTCGCACAGTGAACAATACACATACTTGGAAGATTATAATTTTTTGATGAATAAACTAGAATACAGAACAGCATGGATAGACAAGTACCATGTGACATTTTACAGGCCTAATAATCTGTGGATAACTGATCATAACGCAAGGCAAGAGCTACAACCAATACCAGATTATGTGAGATGGATTACTACTGGGGGAGAGCTGCATTATTTATCACACGAGCGAGTTCTTGCGATGAAAGGTGAATGGAACGAATGCTCGGGATTGTTTAGACCTGATAGACTGTTAGATAATCTGATCTCTTTTAATTCAGATCCTCCTTTTTATATCTTTCCCACAGTAGCGGCACTCATTTAGTTGCCTGAGAACGAAGTGAGACAGTATTATGAAGATCAGCATGCGAAATGACTCGCATGCCCCTACCATAACATTAATCTAATTTTTTTTTTAATGTAAATATTTATATGTTATAATATATGGGCAATAAAAAGAAGACATTCGCACAAGAAAAAGGAATGTTTTTGTGCATATCTCACACCGATTCATGTTTGTGCTTATGCTTTCATTTATTTCTTCGTCAGGACAAAGCTTTAAATCAGTCATGTTTTTGCTCACTACTTGTACACTACAAGTAGGAGGGCCAGCCCTCCCTCTTGCGTTTATATGGCAAATTTCTAGCCCTACTATAGGCGAGATCTTGAGTAGTCAATAGCAAGACCTCGCCTAGGAGGGCTGGCCCTTCTGATATAAACGGCTTAATCATGAAAATTGTTTAGTTTTTATAAGTATACACGTTATTCAAATTTTCCTATTCCCATGGAATTTCCATTGTCAAATTTTGACCTACCACTTGGAATTCCAGACATTTTTTTCGGGGGGGTTATTGGAAATTCCGCATGTCCTCAATAGGGGGGGTGCGGATTAATAATGCGATCAGCCAATAGGCTTGTAGCAATCAGCAATGTAACTATTATTCATATTCACATATTGTTTTATAATATATATATACTATGTGGGTTCAAACATGCTTTCTCCAGTTTTGTCAAACAGATGGCAAGTGCAACCCAGTATTTACTATGATGTGTTAATCCAAAATTTGAATTGTTGATTTTAACTAATATTTGACGGCATTGAAATGAAATAATTCAATATATAAAACCTCGCGCGTGCAAATTCAAATTTTAGCAATAGCAGCCAGCCACAGCAGGAGAAACAATAGCACACAGCCACAAGATAAAATGAGTAAATACGGTCGATGTACGTTATAATTATACGATATAAACAGTAATATTTCATACCTGAGATCAATAAGCCTTCAGCAGGATTCGGAGTCACTTATCCAGAACCAAATATGATAAAAAACACAATATTCTTGAGCGAAATATGCTCAAACGAAAAAGTCGAAAATTTGTAAATCACACTTGATACTTGATATACGATATCCCACAACTCATTGTGCGTGTGGCCCTTGTCTTCTAAAATACATACACCAAAAAGCACTCCCAGTCTATCGCTAGCTTGAAACTATAGGAAGCATTTATAATCTGGCCAAAAAAATGATTATAAAAAAATGATGAAAATTCTTATAAGCGAATAATGAGATAGATTTTCTAAAAAAATGATATGCCAATAATATAAATTTTTTATCGTTTAACGTATCGCATGTCATAACATTTGACAGCATTAACTGTGATGTCATAACATGTCGGTGATATTTACGCAAAATCTTGGGTAAATTTACACTTCATTTTTTGCGGTGGATCATACCATCTTCATTAAAGCGTAGATAGACGATTGTTGCAAATGATTTGAATTCATATATAATTGTCATTTTTCAATAGCAGCAATTCATTGGACATATTCAAATTAATTGTGATATCCGCCATGTTGAAACTGACACAATTCAGGACAGAGCCATTCAGTTTAAAATTTGACAAAAAAGTGAATGATATACAATGTTACAACTACAATCTTGGCCATAAACCGTAGGACGACGATAATTTTTTATGCATTTTTAAGGCCTCCCCCCTTCCCCCCATTCAATGTTGCCGTTTCGTGTATATTTATGATCTGACCTACTCTACAACAAAATTGTACGTGTACTAGAAATGTGGGAGAGCAACATTGAATGGGGGGAGCGGGGGGAGGTGCAAAATGATTTTAAAACCCAAGTATATTAAAAAGTTGCGAATTTGTTTTGTCGTTCTACGAACTTTTGGCCAAGATTGTCCGAAAATTATGTTTTTAATCCTTTACATATATATGTATTAAATTTAGAACACTAGTTGTAGAAATATTCAAAAATGTACTTATGTTCTTGTACTAATGGATAACACTTCAAAAGTCATTCTGATAGGTAGATGATGATAGGTAGATATTAATAAGTATTGTATACTGTAATTTGAGACCGGATTTCTGGGTAGGGCCTTAATCTTAATTTCTGATGTAAAATGAAGGAGAAAATTTCCCTTGTTTACATTACTTGCGCAAATTCATATATGTTCGCTTAGCTGTTGTTTCATTGAGTATATACTGTCACTGAGTACGGAGTGTCACAATACAGAAAGCCCGGCGGCCCCCATGTATAACAATTACATATTGATTTGCAGCGCATTATTATATCGCAATAAGCTCTTGCAATTACTCTTTGTTATGTAAAACGAAGTAGAAAATTTCTCTTGTTTACATTACTTGCACAAATAATTCTCAATTATCTAAACAAATTGGCTTAATTTCAATCTAATATCGTATAGATTGCCTTCTTTTATGAACAACTGAAATATATATTTAAAAACAGATATTCCATAGGAGTATGGTCCTATTTATAAAAAAGCAATTGAACTTTGATAGGTTGATTGTACAACTTCTACTAGAGTAAGACCATGATTGTCTCATATGTAACCTGAAAGCAAGTATAACTTGAGAAGCTTAGCAGAGCCACCTTAACTAAAGACGTAAATAGTACACGGCGCCAACACATATAACAATCATATTTGATATTTTTATGCAGCATAAATTGGCACAAGTGTCTTGTACAAGGTTAAATGCATTTTTCGTGGAAATGAACATGTAGCAATTTTCAGACAATCTTGGCCATAAACCGTAGGATGACGATAATTTTGTATGCATTTTTAAGGCCTCCCCCCCATTCAATGTTGCCATTTCATGTATATTTATGATCTGACCTACTCTACAACAAAAGTGTACATGTACTAGAAATGTGGGAGAGCAGCATTGAATGGGGGGAGCGGGGGGAGGTGCAAAATGATTTTAAAACCCAAGTATATTAAAAAGTTGCGAATTTGTTTTGTCGTTCTACGAACTTTTGGCCAAGATTGTAGGTTTATTCAATTCAATATCATATCTCGTTTTAGCCATGCAAAAGTTACCAAAAGAAAGGTTTTCATATATGCGATAAATAATATTGAACTTCATTTCAAGATTGCTTTTCTAATTATAAGAATATTATTCTAGGATGGAAAAATGATATTCTTAAAATAAGAAAAAAATTCTCTCGAATATTCTTGCCCAGTTATATTTTCTTACTTTAAGATTTTTGTTCTTAAAACTAGATTTTTTTTCTTGAAATATTTCTTGATAAGAAATATTTACTTAAAATAAGAAAAATAATCTAAAAAATAAGAATATTATCCCCGAGCCGGCGGCGCAAAGCGCCGTGCGAGGGTACTAATTCCCCCCGGCTATTTACACCCGGGGAAACGAAAGCATTAGTGAAGTCTAAAGTTCATCAATGAGCGCGGGCGTCGGTCACCAACGATGGGTGGTCATCCTCACTGATCTCAAAAATACGGCGGACTGTCATGAATAACGGACACTGATTGGTCCAATTTAAAGTTTGCATTATAACGACTGCATGACGACAGCGAAATAGGCAAATAGCAAACATTTCTTGATTCGATGATTGATGAATTTTTTACTCGCATTTTTGCAAAATTTTGTAAATTTCAAGAGTTTTCTCATAAAGAAAGGGCGAAAGAATCGGCTAAAAGAAGGGAGCCAACGTTAACGAAGGTAAGTTTGTTTTAAATATTGATTTTATAATGGCTTTAAAACCCGACGGCCTCTGCGTATACTAATATGAAACAACTAAACAAGACAGCATATAATTTCAGTGTATCTTTAATATTGATTCCCTTTTTTATTATATTGAACTTTTTAAATAAAAAATAAAGCAAAGTTATTTGCAAGCGAGAATTTGAAATCATTTTATTGCAAACTCAAAGTTTATCGATAAAGCCATTTAATAGTTAAAGGCAGTTTAGTTTTATATTAAAGAACACTTTAAAACGTTTTGTGAATTGTTTGTGGTTGAATTTTACCGAAAAATTGAAGCTTGTATTACGTATAATTACATACCTAACATATATATGTTGGGAAATTGATAATTTTGTAATTAAAAGTGACATTTTTGGCGATTTTCATTTGTAAGAATATTCTTAAAAAATTATCCTGTTACCATGACAACTACTTTAGATACTTCATGTTCGGAAAATACAACGGTTTTGTCAGCAAGGCGAGGGTTTCTGCATGCATGTATTTTCTAGTAATATTATTGTCTTCATTACATGCACTGAACCGAAGATATGAAAATACAAGTCGTCAATCATTTCATGATGATACTTGCGACTTGTCGAGTAACTCTTAAGTGCTTGCATGCATTAATCTCACGAGTGTTTAATTGCATGTGTCTAGTTTGTTTTCGTTATGAAAATGAATACGATGTACTGTAATCGATCAATCTCCGCATGAGGATGAGGGAGAGACGAGAAAACCCTGTTCTGGGCCTGTCACGTGATATGGATTTATTTGGCAGCTACCCGTCAAGGAGTGGCGAGATATTTATAATTTACTTAACAGAAAATTATAAACAAGTCTTCGAAACAAATAAACAGCCAAAACACTTTTCAATCGATCGAAATTATTTATGTGTAGCGAGGTTTGGCATGAATCAGCTCAAATCGTTGAAGAAAACGTCTATGGTTTCTAAGATATACCGATATTTCTGGAGATTTTCACACACAGTGGCAGGCAAAGGCGAAGGCACAACTGTATCTCGACATGATTTCCAAGCTGCATCTAGGCGTATCCAAGTAGCAATTCACACGAAATTTGCTTTCTCTCGTCTTGAACAATATGGCTATTGCCTTTAATATTTAGTTTAAATTAAATATGCTCTTATAGATCTGACTTTATTTAAATAAACACAAATATAGTAAAACAGGTAAGAAATTTGCTGTCGCTGGTCAATAAATTGCGGGCGCTAGCGAAAATTTTGTTTTAAATTATTAAAATAAACAAAAACAAGTTTTTGGGCTTCTCGTTTGGGACGAAAACAGAGGATGTGCAAAATTTAAATTTGTTTATTTAAAGGCTGTTGAAAAATGTCCTGGATAAAAGACATTAAACTGAAATCAGACAATTATGAACTATTTATTTATAGGACGAAATATCGACGAAATTTAACTTTTTTCCAAGATGCAAGTTGTTTTCACTCCCTGGACAGATGAAATTAAAAAAATAAACTCAGTGTGGGTTGAAAATTTGTTTTTAACGCATTTTTCTACTCAGAAACATATTGGGAAAGTTTATTTATGATTAAATTCTTGAAAACACTTAGTGCAAAATTTGGTCGAGAGCCTCAAAACGGGACTATCTCTAAATGACTCTTCAAATATTTCTTAATTCACTAATCAAAGTGTTGTTCTTGTGAAAATACGTGTTGATATAAAAAACGGCACAACCGTCCAATGTAGTCTGTAGTAGTCTGAATTAGGTGCCTATCAATATTCCACTAGAAATTGCATTTGTTTGCTAATCCTGTTCGTAAAAGCATATTCGTTGAACGATTAGCGTCTATTGATTCAGAAAATATGAGCAGTTTTGAAATCATGCGAATACGTTTCCATCTCCCTCCAATTTGATACTGGGTGATTTATGGGGGGAAAGGTTAGCACAATAAAATAAAAAAAATAAAATATTTTAAAATCTAACCGAGAGCCTCAAAAGGTTACGCGAAAGATGCAATTTTGTAAATATTTTTAGCCTGTGAACGTTCTCATACCTTACTTGCCTTCGAAACAATGCAATGGATTAACAATGTTTTGGTTAGCAAAAAAAAAACGAGGCAAAAACGCAAATAAAACGCTCAAAAATCAAATTACTGTATTTACTCGCCCCAAGTCTCTTTCTCTTAAACCGCGCAAAATGTAGCGCATGCGCAGACAAATTTCCCACCTGTTGCCATGTAAAACATCGCGTAACCTGTTGACGCTGTACAGGAATATGCGGATTCGCTTATTTCGCCGGACACTTGCAATTTAGGAGCAATGCTGGCCTACAAATGTTATCCCTTTCAATATCTTAGTTTTATTTTATCGTATAGTCGCAATTTACAAGTATTCGGGGTATCCTGAAACTGTAAAACTCGGTGTAGTGACAAGGGAATCTTGTACAGACTACATCGGCATAGGCCGTAGAGCTATTAAGTAAACCGGGCCTAAATTAGTGGTTTCGTTTAATTGTTCATCTTGCTTTTATTGCTGACGCAGCGAGCGAGCCTGAAGCGAGCGAGCAAGTCAGCAGTTCTAATTCGTATTAGGCTCTGAGAGTAAGATTTTACTTCCGTTTCTCCGACCAGAATGCATTGCTGTTAACCGACCAAAATGCATTGCTGTTAACTGACCAGAATGTTTTGCATGCATGATGGTATAAATACGGGGAATCTCATTGGTCAGTTTATATAAGCCGGTAACGATGCAGTGGTTTTGGTGTGTTTTTGTATTCATTGTATGGTCTGATGATTTCTGGCTGGTCTTACACTTATGTATATACTGAATTTGCTTATTACAAAAAAATTATAACGCTTGGAAAGCGATTTTCTGTTATTGTGTTCTTCGTCTTATCTTGTTTTCTCTTTTCTTATCTCATTTAGCACTTAGCAGTAAAATCAACATTGTAATTCCACGCCTGAAAGCGTTTCTTTCAAGCGTTAAAAGCGAATAAATTTCATCTCTATTGTTGTCGATCAGTTTGGTATAATTTAAATAGGGTTTTGTGTGTTGATTTTTTGTTCGAATATGATTTGACCGTAAGGTAATTGACATGGAGACATGGCATAATAACGCTCAGATCTTGTATACAGATATTCGTATTTTATTAAAAATCTACCCTTTATCACCACTTTTTTTATTCTTTTATGTTAAAGTATACATAATCCTTGACTTAAAAAGACGACGATCTACTCGAGGAAAATTGGGCAAAGGGGCGATCTTTGCAGAGAAACTTGACCGTTCGGTGAAATTGGTAGTTCAGAGACCCTATTTTCATTGTAGTATTTTCGTGGCAATTTGTTGGCCGATTTCTAGTTTATATTGTAGAACGGGTTCCTAGTGAATTAAATTAATTGTCTATCCTCTACAGAGTAGTAATAATCGCGACTTATTTTTTGTTGACGGACGTTGAATTCATTTTAGACTTTTGTTCATAAACAACAACTACACTACCGAGTACTAAATCACTGTTTGCAAAGAAATGAGCCTATATCATGAGTCAAATAGTTTCCCCATGGGTAAAAGTAGTTTTTCTACAGTGAAAAATAGGGCAAGTACGAATTTAAAGAAGGTAAATTGGAACTTGTATATCTCACTTCGAAAAGGATATACATATTAAAAACAGGTATATTTGCACTGTGAAATTAAACTGCTGGAACAAAGTTTTTATTTCTACTTTCGCGTTCTTATTCCTAAGCAAACACTTCTAAGTTCGAAATGCCAAAAATTGTGAGCGTAGAAACACTAAAAAAACAAGAAAACGACTTCATAACACGAGCAGTTTTGGCAAATTTGATGTTTGTTTTTATAATTTAGTCACGCGATTAACCCGCGCTCACGTGCACTCCACGCCTACGTTTCTCGCGCATGCGTAGACGAATGTCCACCCCGTTTAGGTTGTGGCCTCCTAGCGCCTTCCATGTTTCGGCAAAGGGCATTTGGACATTAGTTAAATACTCAAATGGACAATTGAATGTCCATTTTATTCATTCTAAAACTTTTTATTGACTGTTTGTAGCTACTGATTTATTAAAAAATATATTGATCGTTTATATTAAACACTGCGTATTGTAACGATACAAAATTTTAAAAAATGTTAGAGAATCTACAGAACAGTACAGAATTATAGGACAACTGCATGTATATGGTTTTCCTTTTCTGTCTGCACGAGTATGTTGTTGAACATTCGAAGGCAAAACATTGCACAGTCTTTTCTATATAATTCTATAGCCATAAGTCATTTACCTTGCATGGCCAGCCTTTTATACCTTGCCACGTGAAGAATAACAGATAAGATTTAGCAAAGTATTTTTCTATTATATGGTATAAAGTGTCTTTTCATTTTATCAGGGATGGTATACATGATCCATAAACACTATGTACGCACAAAGTCTGGCACTTATATGGCACTACTTTTATACATTACTTAAGAAATAGAAAACGAGTCGCGTTCGTTTTTGGTGTGATAATGCACGCTGGGGATGTTGGGAGAATGCAAGAAAATCGTGTAAAACACAAGCCTAATGCCTTAAAGCTGAAAAAAATGTTTGAAATGCTGGAAATAAAAACAGTTATACACAGACTAATTTGCCAAAGTTTTTCAGCATCTGGGCTACTGGATTTGCCATGAAAGACGTTAAATCGCAGGCTAGGTTTCCTTGTGTTGCAACTAGTTTTTCTCGAGGTTTGCTCGAGTGCCACAGAATGAGATCACAGTGCATTATTGCGTCACAATTCACGCTATTAGCCAATCAAATTGTCTGTTATATCACACTTATATTATAAGAGATTTTATAAGCATTTTAAAGTTTCTATTGATATATTTTAATAGATTGTTTATCTCCAGTGCGACATAGTCGGATGATAAATGTAAAGGCGATTGATGTCTCACAGCAGCGTGTGTTTATTTAAAACATCCATATATTTCCATATATATGTTATATACACTAGATAGCGCGCAGAGAGACAGAGAGAGCAGTGTATCATTCCTAGATATCGTTAGTATCAAACAATGACAATAAACTAGTACTCCTGTTTCCTACAACTCCACCGACACCATAGCTATCTTCTGTCTCTAGTCCACGCGCAACAAGAATTGGAATATCGAGCCTCGTATAAGACATGAAATGCGCCTCATTTTAAAACTTACCCCTGTGCACCCCTAAGGCGTTAAAATGAACGTTTTTACTTCGTTTAGCTATATCTGTCCATTTTGCCTAACTAATAGGCAGACATTAACAGTACATACTTGTTTCATTAAGAAGTGAGCCGACGTTAATGAAGGTAAGTTTGTTTTAAATATTGATTTTATAATTGCTTTAAAATCCGACGGCCTTTGGGTATATGAAACAAATAAACAAGACAGCATATCGGGCCCCATTTTAGTATATCTTTAATATTGATTCTCTTTTTTATCATATTCAATTTTTTTAAATAGAAAAGAAAGCAAAATTAGTTCCATGCGAGAATTTGAAATCGTTTTATTGCAAACTCAAAGTTTATTGATCAAGCCATTTAATTAATTAGAATAAAGGCAGTTTAGTTTTATAAAGAACACTTTAAAGACTTTTTAAAGTCTAAAAAGAAGCTGTCTCCGTAAAAACCTCCAGGCCAATATGGGGCTCAAAAATAGATTTCTCTCATTATCTAATATTTTGAAGATCTATCCTTAGGAACAACTAAAATCGATTGCGTTTTACTCAAACTTCCTCAAAATTATTTTTGGGGGCGTTTGATGTTCGATCGGCTGGTAACCAACTTGAACTTCGAATGAAGGCAAAATATCGACATATTTTCAGCGCTATTTTTAAAATCAAATTCATACCTAAATTTCAAAATTTTTGCTCAGAAATTTAGACTTATCCTTCTATTTTCGTTGGTGATATGACTTTGATAAATATTCTTTCGTATAAAATAGAATACAGCGCAGTTATTGACCCTCCTGAACGGATAACGGATATCGGCTCAAAATATATCAACTTTGAAAGCTTATTTCAAAATCCTGGCACTTGATTGGCACATGACTTTAACTTTTCTATAAACTACTAACATTAGTCAACACAAATCGCCAATAATATCTTTCTGACCTACCATTCGACAAAAATGACACGCGCGCGATCTTTGTAAAAATTGAAAATGTGTCGAAATCTGGAGTTAGGTAACATCGAGTTGGATTCGAGTTCGAGTTGGGCTTCGAGTTGCACTTCGAGTTGCACTTCGAGTTGCACTTCGAGTTAAACTTCGAGTTGGCTATTTTTCTTTACTTTTCGGGAAAATGACAATTGTATTTCACCCAAATTTTTTTGCTGCGGAGCGAGCGAGCCTGAAGCAAATTTACACATATATTATATATGGGGGAATTTTATCTTAAACCATTGTTTACCATTTTGTTGATGCAACAACATGGCGGTCAACATGTCTGATGCGAGTACCGATGTAAGCACTTGTTATTCAACAAATGATTGCCTAAGTAATCTGAAAACACTACAAATCGACGACAGTAATGGTAAAGATATCATTATTGATGAGAATAGAAAGCTAAAATGGAAGGAGAGCTATGAAGCTCTTAAAGTCTTTGTCAAGAAAACTCTAAAACTAAACGGGAAATGGTCGTCACCCGGAGGCAACTTAAAGTTATTTAACGAGACCACAGGATCAATTATAATCAGGTATTACACCAACTCTGCCTCTCTCTTAATTCAAGGCGAGAAAGGTGAGTCATTTACAAACATTTTGATCAAAAAGCTCTCGACCATACAATCGAATTCAGAGACAAATATTATCGCCGATGATAACTCGTGTGAGCCAGAAAAATCGGAAGAGTCACAAAATATGTACGATGTCTCTATAAGCGAGCAGTCTCAAGATATTTTTACTTTCGACGAGGGTATAATGACCGAGTCAATCAAACAGAAAAATAATAAACACGTCAGCCATACTGAGTCTGACGAAGTAAATTATATAATTGACGATTCACAAACGCCTAATATGGAGCCGCAAACTCTACACAAGAATCAAGAAATAATGACCGAAAATTGTTCGCAAACGATGCCCCAAACCGACACTGCCAATAGTTCAAATGCAGATCTGTTGAAGTATATTTGTTGGCTGGAGGCTAGAATGGAGAAATTATTTGATATTATGTCGGGTGATATGCGTGAACTTAGATCGATTACTGAATTATCATTTGAAATTAGATCTTCTCGTACTTTAAATGAAAATATATTACTCAAAGAAGAGGTAACACATTTGAATGAAAAAATAAAAAACAATCATGTTTGATATCCGACTTGGACACGAAGTTGAAGGAGCTTAACAATGAACGCAGTAGCTTACTAACAGTAATCAGAGTACTACAAGTAGAAAATCAAAACTTTCCTCATTATCAGAGAAAGCAACAAATGGCTAATTTACATGCCAATATTAACCATCCCCCGCAGAGCCAACAAAGCCAACATGTTGCTCCCTCAGCTCATATTAATCAAATCGATCAAAGAAACACCGAGTGGAACTATGCATATGATAACACGCTTGACCAACGACTCATATATCAGACGGAACAACAACAACGTCATCACCAAAATTCTTATAACGAAACACATCAGTCACAGCAACAATCGTACCAGCCAAAACCACAACAGAAACATCAATTGCTACCGCAACATATATATCAGCGACAACATCTGGTGGCTCACTTACATGACCATCATCCCCCACAAAGCCAATATGTAGGCCCCTCTGTCCAGCCTCAAATTAATCAAGAAATCACTGACAGGAACCATGCATATAGTAATACGTTTGATCATCAACCCAGACCCCAGTGGGAACAGGCCGAACAGCAATACATTAGCAACAACAACGATACTCATCAGCTGCAGCAACAATCACATCAGCCGCACCATGATCAGCAACAGCCACCTCAGCAGAAACAAGATCATCAACAGCGGCCTTACAATTACACTTCACTACACAAACAACACCACCACCATCCTAAAAAGCATGCTGGAGAAGATCTCACAATTATCCTAGGAGACTCTTTGACAAGAGGAATCAATACGAGGAACATAAGAAGGTCAACCAGTAAAAATGTAATTATCCGTACTTTTCCTGGGGCAACGGTTAAGGATATGGTAGATTACATTAAACCATCATTGCCTTTACAACCTTCCCATATTATTATCCACGTTGGGACCAACGATCTGAAATCAAGTTAGGTGAAAACCCTAACTGAAAGCATATCCAAGCTCTGTGATGAGATCTATAACTTCAATCCCAAGATCGACATCACACTTTCGCAAATTCTAACTAGAACTGATAGCCCTGGCATTAACGAAAAGGTCGCCCAACTGAATAACCTACTAAAGGGTCTCTGTGAAGCAAGAAACTTGGGTATAATAAGCCACGAAAATATCGATGAAAGAGGCCTAGACAGATTTGGCCTGCACCTTAATAGGTCAGGTAGTGGTATCATGGCAAGAAACTTAATTAACTGTATTCAGCATCTTTAGCAAATCTAAATTATATATCTTAGATGACCTGAATTCCAACCAACCCATGGCAAATATTAATTTAACCGACAACCCTTTTAGTCTAATTCCAATAAAGGGTCTGACTTTCTTCCATTTAAATATTCAGGCTATCACAAATAAATTGGACCAAGTTAAGCTTATGATTTCTGAATCCATAAGGCATAGGAAGAAAAGCAACATTATATTTTGTTTCTCTGAAACTCATTTAAATTCTAACTGGTCTGATGACGGATTGCAAATTAGAGAGTTCAACTTCATTAGGAAGGACCGAACTTATGCCTCAGGTGGAGGTATTCTGATTTATATCCCAGAAACAATTAATTTTCAATATCGCAATGATTTCTCGTTACAAGAAAATAATTATCCGCTTGAATTTATTTGGTTGGAATTTAAGCATCCTAATTCAAAACCCTTCCTGATGGCCATTATGTATCAACCGGGAAATAATACTCTCTGGAGGGATAAATTAAACTATGTATTAGACATGGCTGACAATGAACACAAAGAGATAATTATGTTAGGGGACTTAAACAAAAATTTTCAAGATAAACATTCTTATCAACAACTTCATGTCCTAACATCTCAGTATCAGCTTAAACAACTTATTGATGCAGTTACCAGGCCAATATCAGGTAAAACAATTGACCTTATCTTTACCTCTAAGGAAGATAATGTTATTAAATCAGGCGTGCTAGATATTGGGATGAGTGACCATTTGCCATTTTTTATCTCTAGAAAAATTAATTCCAGGATCTCAATTAAACACGGTTTACATACAACGATTAGTTATCGCAGGAAGAAAGATTTTATTGCGAGTGATTTTGACAATGACCTTGTTGGAGAAATCCCATTAAGCCTTTATGAAATCTTTGATGATCCAAACGATCTAATAGACTGTTGGTACTCTCACTTTATGAAAATTTTGGATAGGCATGCACCTTTAATAAAACGTAGAGTCAGAAATAATAAACTGCCGGGGTGGTTTAATTCTGAAGTACGTTGCTTTAGCCGCAAAAGAGACTATTTCTTAAAGCAATTTCTAAAAACCAAAAACTCTGACACATGGTGTACCTACAAAAAATGGAGAAATAGAACTGTTCATATTATTAAAAAGTCAAAAGAGGACTACTATAAGAACCTCCTGACTGATAATGTACATAATCCACGTCAATTATGGAAAATTCTAAAAGATATCTTGCCGACCAATGACACTGTCTCCCAACTAACGCTTAACATTAATGGCAAGGAGATCAGTGATCCTATTGAGGTTGGCGATCTCTTTAATGAATACTTCTTCTCTATTGCAGACAACTTTGATATCAGTTTACTAAACAACCCAATTAATACTCATTTACCAATTGCAACAAATCATATTAAGTTTACAATTCCACTGATAACAATCGATGACATACTAAATCTTGCAGCCGAACTAGACCAGAACAAGTCAACCGGTCTTGATGGTATTCCTGCCTACTTCATCAAGTCCTCGATTTATTCCATTGCACCCATAATACTTCGCATTTGTAATATGAGCATTAAAAATGGCATCTTTCCCAACATGTGGAAGAAAGCTAGACTGATTCCAATCTATAAAACTGAATCACGCACTGAGAGAAACAATTACAGGCCCATTTCTATATTACCGATTCTATCTAAACTTCTCGAACGACATGTTGCCAACTCAGATGTAAAATTCCTCACAGAAAATGACATTCTATCAAGTTGCCAGCATGGTTTTCAAGCCCATCACTCTTGTGAATCTACTCTAATATTGATCTGTGAACACCTTCTCGATAACATTGAGCAAGGTTTAATTAATGGTATAGCTCTAATTGACCTCTCCAAAGCGTTTGACCTGGTCGATCATAGATTGCTACTGCAGAAATTAGAACAATATGGCATTACTCCAATAGCTTTAAAATGGTTTAAATCGTATCTAAATGATCGTTACCAAGTAGTACAAATTGCATCATCCCTATCCAACCCAGCTCTGATAAAGTCTGGTGTGCCTCAAGGATCTATACTAGGACCAATTCTTTTTCTTATCTTTATTAACGATTTGCCCAGTTACGTTGGAAGTTCTAAGCCTTTTTTATTTGCCGATGACTCTACACTAATATCCTCCGGATCGGACCTTCACGAACTTAGTGTCTCTCTAAAGTCAGATATGACCTCGGTGTCCCGTTGGACTAACCATAACAAAATGTCTCTTAATCCTGGCAAGACAAAAATAATGAAAATATATTCCCAATCCAAATTCCCTGATCTTAGCCCAATAACCATTGAAGTCAATAATAATAATGTTAAGGAGATTACATCCGCCATTTTACTTGGAGTTACATTAGACCAACATCTGAAATGGGATAGGCAAATTAATACCATCTACAATATAATCAATTCTAGACTTTACCTGCTCAAACGTATACGTAGCTATCTCACTTTTCAATCCCGTATTCAATTATATTACGCACTAATCTACCCACACTTGCTATATTGTAGCACAGTCTGGGGCAATGCTAATAACGATCTAATTACGTGCCTACTAAAACTACAGAAACGTGCAGCGAGACTAATTCTTGAGCAGTCAACTGAAGTGCCTTCGATTGTGCTTTTCCGTAAACTCAACTGGATACCTATTTTTAATTTGATAAAAATGAGAAAAATATTATTGGTATTCAATACTTTAAAAACATCTTTAAAAACATGCTGTAATAAATCTTTTTACAGAGATACCTTTTTCATACCATGTACTTCATTGTTTTATTCTTAATTCGAAACAAAAGCACTCGTACCCTAATTTATTATATAGTAGACAGTGAGACACCGAAAAAATACACAGTGAGATATTTTCCATAACTAGATCTCTACCAGTGAAGATATCGATTAAGTGTTCATTTTCTTTGTTATTTTTACTAACGACTATATAATAAAAAGAACATTAAATACACGGTGGCTTGAAGTTTCATCTCGTGGTGAAAGCTGAAACAATATTTTTTACTCACTCAAACGTAAAATTTATATCTTCGCACCGCCTTTAGTCTGCGATAGCAGACTAAATCCCCCCCCTACTGCCCCCCCTCTCCCACTGGAGCTGCGGAGAAACAGCAGACTAATCTCAGAGGCAGTGCCATTCTCGTACCCAGAGCCCTTCTTACGCGCGGTCAACGGAGCGCGACAAGGGGCTCTGGCCAAATCCATATCAAACTGGCATCTGATAGGCTACAACGAAGGTTATTGTTCTAATACCGGATATATTCTATTACCATGTTTTTATGATATCTGGTTATGGATTTGGCCAGGGCCCCTCGTCGCACCGCGCGTAAGAAGGGCTCTGGGTACGAGAATGAGGCAGTGCTCATCAGTCTGCTATCGCATGCTACACCCTGTCTCCGTACCCAGGCATTTCTTTGTAAAAAAACAGCGATGCGCATATGACGAGTTCACATGAAGTATTGTAGTACTACACCGCCGTCTAACATCGGATCCTCTATATAGTACTCTCCTTGACCTTTCAAGACTAATAATGCAACATATCCTCACACGTAGTATTAGGGAGGCTGGACGCGCAGGGGCGGGAATATTAAAAAAGGTAGTCATTTTTAGATTAGGATTGATTAGAGCCAGATTAAGATTAAACCAGGGTTAGAGGTTAGAATGGGGGTTGGGTGGGGGTTAGGGTTCAACTTAATATAAGGCATATCCTTAATCTTTAGAAACCTTTACAATTAAGGATAATCCCTAATACTACGTGTGAGGATATGCAGAATAGTACTGATAGTTTCGAATACATATTTCGAACGAAACAACACTTAAAATGTACAAATTTTAATATATTCTTTTCCAAAATACACATAGTAATTACTGTATAAGATGAACTACAAAGTGCATTATAAAAACGATTTACAATAAAGTAAATTTACATTGCTACGTTTCATTCTGCATACTTTTATAAACGTAATAACACGTGTTTGAAGTAAACATGAATCGGAATTGTTCGGAAATTACCAAAACATTCGGAAACGCCAGTGTATAAGTAACTCGAAGTTTAACTCGAACTCGAACTCGAATCCAACTCGATGTTTCGGAATTCCCGTCGAAATCGAGCATACTTTATCGGTAAACCTAAATGTTGATATTTAACCAATAAAACCACCTTACACTACACTGAATGAAGCTTCATTATGAAAATATATGTCTTTCATCATTATTCTTTGGTTTTGCACTCGAAAAAAATTGTTTGAGTACAGTTTGGCTTCAAGGATAGTCATTCAATGCCGACAGTGTGTCCAGTGTGTTCGAATTCTGCGCGCCTCAATACCATGAGTCCTGATTGTGACATACGAAATTCGCTCAGTTCGCTTTGTTTACCTCCTGTAAATAAAATGTCTCAAAGAAATTAGAAAACTCAGAATTAGTCATACTACAGACATAATTTTCATTGGTTTGTTTACCTTAAACTGTTACATAATGTTTCGTTTTATAGAATGTACGAATTAATCTCGGAGAAAACTGCTGGCTGAAAGAAATGTACTCGCTGAGCGTAAACATGTCAATCAAAGCATATGGTTAATTAATATCAAAGACGATGAAATGTTTCGTTGCTCTCTGATTTCCCTTTCTTTGTATTGCATTAAATTGTAGTCTTAGACAGTATTGCACGAGGTTTTTGTGTTTACAATAATGGTGTTCACTACTACTACAGCCGCAAATTGTAGTCACGCAATGTTTATAGGTAAACCTAAACGATTTCAACAGATAGTAGATTTTATGTTGAAAGATGAGAATAATTACGGTAAGCAATAATGTAGAAATGTTCTTTTTCTACTTCTGAGTGTGGAAAATTCCGAGACACAGTAGACTGTTCTTCGAGGTTGCTGGCGTGTAAGAATGACATTAGTTATCACTTGAAAATTTGTCACCTTTTAAAGCTTGTCGGAAAGAATAATATAAATGAATTCTAATTTTCAGAAGTCTCAGAACCTTTTGTATTGTATCAAAATATTCACATATTTTTATACAATATATAAGAGATAATATAAATTCTTGAAGCTTAGCCTTGAGCAAAATGACGCAAGGTCGGCCTGAAAAGTTGATTTTTTTATACAGAACCGTGACTTATTTGAATTCTAATTTCATTGATAATTTCTAAACCTAGAGACCATTCAGTTGCTAGCAATCTATCCTGCGCGAAACTAACGAAATATTGACATTTGACATCACAGCGAGAATACATTTCTTTCGGCCAGGCCCGGGGTTTTCCCCGAGATTTAATTCGTACATTCGAACGAAATTTTTATAAAAACAGTTTAAAAACGATGAAAATTCCGTCTGTAGTATGACTAATTCTAAGTTTTACAATTTCATTGAACATTGTTGTTAAAGAGGCAAACAAAGGGAACAGAGCGAAGTTTGTATAGTATGTGACAATCAGGACTCGTGGTATTGAGGCGCGTAAAAGACACTGGCATTGAATGACTCTATCCGTGAAGCCAAACTGTACTCAAACAATTTGATTCAAGTGCCAAACGAAAGAATAATGATGAAATACATATATTTACATAACCAAGCTTCATTCAGTGTGGTGTAAGGTGATTTTATCTGTTAATATCAATAATTAGGTTTACCGATAAAGTATGCTCGATTTCGTCACATTTTAAAATTTTACAAAGATTGCGCGCTTGTCATTTTTGTCAAATGGTAGATCAGAAAGATATTATTGGCGATTTGTGTTGACTAATGTTAATAGTTTATAGAAAAGTTAAAGTCATGTGCCAATCAAGTGCCACTTTTTGAAATAAGCTTTCAAAGTTGATATATTTTGAGACGATATCTGTTATCCGTTCAGGAGGGTCAACAACTGCGCTGTTTTCTATGTTATACCAAAGAATAATTATCTAAGTCATATCACCAACAAAAGTAGAAGGATAAATCTATATTTCTGAGCAAAAATTTTGAAATTTAGATATGAATTTTATTTAAAAATTAGCGCTGAAAATATGTCGACATTTTGCCTTCACTCGGAGTTCAAGTTGGTTACCGGCCGATCGAACATCAATCGCCCCCAAAAATAATTTAAAGGAAATTTGAGTAAAATGAAATCTATTTTAGTTGTTCCCAAGGATAGATCTTCAAAATACTAGAGTATGAGAGAAATCTATTTTTGAGCCCCATATTGACCTGGAGGTTTTTACGGAGACAGCCTCTTAAAACGTTTTGGAAAGTGTTTGGTTGAATTTTACCTTAAATTGATGCTTATATTACGTATAATAACCTAACATATATATGTCGGGAAATTGATAATTTTGTAATTAATTTAAAAGTGATATTTGTAAGAGATTTTTCATTTGTAAGAATATTCTTAAGAAATTTTCGTGTTACCATGACAACTACTTTAGACACTTCATGTTCGTAAAATACAATGGTTTTGTCAGAAAGGCGAGGGTTTCTGCATGCATGTACTTTCTGGTATATTCCTGCCTCGTACCCAGGCGCTTTAAATAATTACAATACATGAAGTATTCAGGTAGGTATGCGACGCGCGAAGGGGCTGTTGGGAAGGGTGCGTGCTGGGGAGCGCCTGGCAGTTCTTGTATACTGTCATGGCAGGAAAACATGGAATTTAATACAAAACGTTACCATATTGTCATATACTCTTTGTGTACTCTGTGTATAAAACCTTATTTTTTAAGAGTCGAATTGAACGCCATTGGCAAATAATAATAAATTTGTAGATGTTTGATGACATGCAAAATGCGCGAAAAGTTATGAGTAAATTAATGGCAAGTTTACCGTTCGAATATTTCGAATATGTCATTCGGTATTACATGAAAAATAATAGAATGCTACCAGTTGCTTAGTATAAAATAGTAACAAAGAGATGATTAGAAAGTCATATAATTGCTTTTGTATTAATAACTTCTTTAGCTGAAGGCTCGATCAGTCGATCACAATGCCAATGGCAATTTATATTAAATGTATACTGTAAACAAAAGCCCAAGTAAATAAAAATTCACAGTCGTAAAGTTTGGAATATTTATTACAACAGTGCAATTTTATAGTTTGTACCTTTATATAGTTATAGCTTACAAATCTAGTTCCTGCAAGTGTAGTTCTTCAACGCTTCGGTTGTTGACATGTTAATATTGGAATTTCCATGGACTTTAAATAAGGCATATGTCATACATACCAAGAACAACAGCACGAATTCACGCCCAGATGACAGAAGAATATTAACATTAGTCAATTCAAAAAAAACAAGTAGCAAAAAATCGTAAACGACAACAAAATATCACAACTTGCAAGAAATCGACTTTCTTGCAAGAAATCGACCAAGAACTGCCAGGCGTCTCGCAGTTCAAGTGCACTCTTCCCATCAGCCCCCTTCGCCCATCTATCCCCACTATAATACTTCATGTAAACTCGTCCTTTGTGCATTACTGTTTTTTTACAAAGAGACGCCTGGGTACGAGGCAGGGTATAATCTATAATGTCACCTTCAATGGTTAACCGAATTAAACAAGATTTACCGCGGCGCCTGTGATCGATTTTATATCCAATAATTAAGATCAGCATGCATTTGCAAATTTTATTTTCTTGTTGCTGTTTAGCTGAGCAAAACTAATTACGGATATGTTTGTGACATGAAATGCCTACAAGATACTCTTGGTGAGCTGGTGAAAAAAGGTGAACTGAAATTCTAATTAAAATAAAATAATTCTATGTAATAATTACGTATTTTCTAAAGGAGCCATCCTTAGTGTAATGATATATTAGGTATTTGTTTTATTTTTACATTCCTAATTGTCATTCTAGTCTTTACCCTAGCCCTAAGACCTAAGTCTAACTCAAAAGTTCTTAATCCATCACATTCCTAATCCAACCCTGATTTATCCTAAATCTAACCCTAATCCCCGAGCCGACGGCGCGAAGCGCCGTGCGAGGGTACTAATTTCCCCCGGCTATTTACACTCGTGGAAACGAAAGCATTAACGAAGTCTAAAGTTCATCAATTATCGCGGGCGCTTACCAACGGTGTTGAGTGGGTGGTCAATCACTGATCTCAAAGCCAGGAGTGAAGAAGGCAAAAAATATAAAAAAACACATGTAAGAAAGCTTGGAAAATCGTTTCACATAACAAATTGAACAACTTTTTTGCAATTTGTAAACGTAAACATTGATAAGAATTGATATTGTATGATAAATCCTAAAGTATAGGGCAAGCTTGTTTCAATTGTTTATGTATGACTTTGTATTTAATAATATATACTTTGATCTTGATGTTTAAGTCTTTCCTATGCATTGCTTGCGAAAGTTTCTTAGTTAAATTAACTTTTGTAGAAGTTCATGATAAAAAGGAAAGCAAATTATTTTCATTAGCGTCCTGTACGAATTAAATTCGTTTCATTTCAAAGTGCGAGTAATAAGTTGAAGCTCGAGTTGAGAAGTTTATAAATATCGGCAAGAAGCGGTTAATTTCAATTCACATTTAAAAACGTTTTACGTAGAGTTTCGTTTTGAATTTTACATTAAAATAAAGCCCATAAAAACCAAAATATTATACCTACTTTATATATTTTAGAAATTGATAGTTCTGTATTTAAAAGTGTTCAAATTTCATGTATTTTTTCCCGGTTTGTACAAAAAATTAAAAAAACAATTTTGTGTGGCCATGACTAACATGACGTGGCAACGCGAGCCTGCGTTCAGTGTTGGCGTAATTACGAATACTTCATGTTGAAGCAATATTTGGAAAATATAGGCGAGGGGTTGTTGCATGCACGTATTCTAGTCCTCCCGTACAATGCTACTACCCATCGTTTAATTAATTATAACATTCTTGAACGTTTCTATTTCACATTATTTACAAGCGAATACAATAATAAAAAAATTATGAAAATGAATTAATCTCGACTTAAGCTAAAAATATATACATCAATTGTAATACGACAGTGAACTGACATGGACGCCGCGGAGCTGGAGTGGGGAGGAGGGAGGCATCGCATCCTCTGCTCTTTTCCGGGGCGGGAAATTGGGCAAAGCTGTCATTGATTTTAGGTAAATATTTAAAATATTCCAAAATTATTTAAAATGTTTTTACTTGTTCGCCGAATGAGCCCAAAATCGCGAATCGAAAGACGGTTATTTAGAGGGAAATGTACTTCTATGCAGGCGTCGATTTTGACCAATATACAATTTTGTTAGTTTCGAGAATCAGTACTAATACAATTCTAGAGAATATTGTCGATGGGATTTTTTGTTGATCGGGAGGGGGGCGGTACAGTTTATCAATCCTACCCTTACCCACCTTATATTCTACACAATAACATTAACAAATATAGTATGCAAAATCTGTGCACAAAAGTTTTTCTTAACACTCTATTGTGGCGTCATTTTTGGGATATTTATATGGAATGCCACCTGTTGACCTTCTTTACGTACATTTTTTGAGAAGAATTAATTGTTTCATACCTTGATTGATTATCAATGACTAACGTTTATTAACACAATTACATTTGCAAAAGATTACAAAAGAACTTTACCAAAGCCTGCATCCCCAAATTTGGTTGACGTTGGATGGCAAACGATACATTTGAGCCTTAATACGACAGAATTGGGAAATTACAGTGATCTTTATTATATTTTGGAAGTCAAGCCGCAATGGGGCCTTCAAGAGAGGAATAATGTCTTTGTTGTGTTTCCTTACACAAGGAAATACCACCATGTAAGTGGATTGTGATTTCTTACCCATACTGACAAAAAAGTCCTTTGCAGTATAAAGCATTTCATCTCTTCTTTCAGTACATTACAATAATTGAACTGAATGAAACAAAGTAGTTAATTAAACAAAGAAACGGCACGGGAAGTAAAGAGTAACATGCACACAAGCCCAATTGATATACACTAAAAGACATATTCATAAAGTCATTAAATTTGTTTTCGGTATACATGCATGGTCAATTGCCAAATAATATATGAGGTTTTATTATGTTTTTTAAACACCAGGGGCCGGTTGTACGAAGGTCGTATAGCGCTATCCACCGGATAGTGATTTTTTCAACCATTGTAAAATGCTTGAAAAACTGTGAAACTACGGATATAGACGTCACAAAAAGTATAAAAAATTTAACTGATAAATACTAAACTTTAATACAAGTTATACCAATCAACGACTTATTTAACAAAGCTTTAAAAATCACTATCCAGTGGATAGCGCTATCCGGCTTTCGTACAATCGGCCCCTGACCATCTATGATTCTTTATTTTTTATTTTATTTAACAAACTTTATTGGTGCCATAAATTAATTTAAAATAATTAGTTCAATATCAACTGGCCCAAAAGGGAAGGTGCGAACGAGGCTATATATAGAAGTCCCATGCAAGGCACCTCACTTCTCTAATAAGTAATAACAGATATTTATAAATACATATATATATTATAAAACTATGAAAGTAGCAAAGCGGTCAAACAAGAGCGAATGATGATTTGGAGATCAAGCTATAGTCAACTCTCTTGCATGGAGTGATTAGTTAAGATGCATGGAGTGATTAGTTAAGATGACGCGCGAAACATCATCATTCATTCCTATTTGGAAGCTTTACTTCTAAATAATAGGTTTACTCCATGACCTATGGCAAGAGCAGTCCCGCACCAGACTCCATGTGCACGTCATGTCCACGTGAAATGTTCTGTTCAGCTCTAAACTAAATGTGTTTTTAGCCAACGTTTTAAACGTCGATAAGCTGGAAAAGTTTTGAGAAGTGGAAGTGACCATAATGCTGTTTCAGAGCTTGACTATACGGTTGAAGTACGATCCTTGGAAGGTGCTTGTTCTGTAGGACGGAGATTTTAGAGTTCTCGCTTCGCTTAACCTAGTACGGCCGTGGGTTACAAAGGAAACAAAGTTATTGATATCCAAATTTATATACCCGTGCATCGCCTTGTAAAAGAAAACCAAATCCTTTACTTCGCGATCGTAACATAATGGCAGTGACTTCAAGGTCACCAGTCTTTCCTTGTACGACTGTTCACCTTTTCGTTGCTTGAGGATCCACCTCATTGCCCTTCTTTGAACATTTTCAATTTTGATTTTCAGTGAAGTAAGTGCTGGAGACCAGACATGGGTAGCATAATCGAGGTGGCACTTCACCAGGGAGAGGTACAAGGAACGCCGCACTTTCGTGTTGGTCAGCAAGGGGAATGTCCTACGTAAGAGTCCAAGCATTTTGTTGGCTTTGCACACCTCAACGAGGACTTGTTGATCCCAAGTGAGGTGGTTGGTAATGATATATCCCAGGTCTTTTTCTTTTCTAACGTGGACCAGCGTCGTATTTCCAAGATGGTAATCAAAACATAGTAGATTGCTTTTTCGGGTTACTGTCAATACCTTACACTTCGATGCGTTAAAACTAATATTGTTGTTATGGCTCCATATACTCAGATGATTCAGGGATTGTTGGAGGCTTTCACAGCTACCGAGACAGGATATGCTCTTGTAAAGTTTCGAATCATCAGCATACAGTGCTGTCTGTGACGCATCAGACACAACATTTGGGAAATCGTTGATAAAGATAACGAAAAGTATAGGACCAAGTAAACTTCCTTGAGCAACGCCAGACGTTACAGTCGTCCAATCGGATGCTACACACAGCAAAAAATCATTTTCTTTTTAAGAAAAAAAATCTTAAAATAAGAAAACAATTTTCTTAGTAAGAAAAAATTTTCTTGAAATAAGAAATTTTTGAATCCCAAGATATCTTTTTCTTAAAATAAGAAAAAATTTTCTTAATAAGAAACATTTTCTTAAAATAAGAAAATACGATTTTCTTACTTTCTTAATAAGAAAACATTTTCTTAAAATAAGAAAATACGATTTTCTTACTTTAAGAATATGTTCGTAAGACAAGAAATGAAATTCTTAAAATACAAAGTTATAAAATAGTAAGACATTATTACTTAAATTTTCGAAGCAAGAAAATGTAAAATGCTAGTGTTATAGAACAACTTATATCTTAACAAGACTTAGAATAACGTATATCTTATTGCGTCAGGTAAATTTGTAGTTTTTATTTCGAATTGAAGAGACTATATGACCAGCAGCTCACGGTTGATCAAACACTAAATGGTCGGCAGTACATTGACTATATAGTTAAAGTTGAATCTTCAGTAATCAGTATAAGATAGATAAACCGATCCCCAATCCCAAACCCTTCTCTAACCCTAACCCCTAACCCTAACCTTTTGAGAGTTAGACCGGCTGCCGGTAATATAGTCACTTTATTTCGTTTCCAAAATTTGAGCTCGTTTCAGTTTTATTGAATCGTTGAAGAGAATTTTTGCCTTCCGGAATTTTTATCCAAGCAGGAATAGTTCGCCATAGTTCGCGTATTCACTAAACGCCTGGTACCTAGTTTACCTTTTAGAACGCGGAGCATCGCGGAATAGCGTCGTTTTATATATTTTGTGAAAAATTTGATATAAATATCCATGAGCGCCTTCAAGCGGTCAATTTAAATGGCAAATAACGATGGGAAAAGCATCAGAAAGTCCTTAAAATGTTGTTCAGATACCACAGGTAAGAATAATTGTATATTTGACTTGTTATTGAAACAGATTCATTGCGAAATAATGTAGTGATTGTGACTGTTTACTTGAGCGAAGTGTGAAAATATTCCATTGAATGTTTGAATTTGCCGCGTTTGTTTTGCATATAAAACATGCAAATGTTGCTTTCAGGCAAGGGACGAAAGATTAAAATATAAATTCATATCTATTGTTGTGAATTCCCTACTAATTTACGCACTAATATTAACAATTTGACAATACTAAATTGCCTTTGACATTGGCAGTTAGCTAGACCTTTCAAATGTCAAGACTCAAGGCTATATAGTGATATGAAATAAGATATTATATACATACGGATGTTTTTGAAGATCTGTTAGCATTTTAATACTTGAATAAGGATTGGAATTACAGGAGAATGACAGCATTTAATCTGATATTTTCAGTGTATAGATAGCTGAATAACTGAATTGCATCCTACTTTATTGTTTACTCTGTCTAATGCCAGAGGATTTTCCTACTTGCCTTGCCGGATAACTTGGCTACTGTAGAGAATGTTTAGTTTTCCCGACTTACTATACTTCACCCGGGAAACTCCGCAACCCTAGATAGAATGTATATGCCTTTCATTTAAAATAATAGCCCAAAAATACATACAAATCATTAGGTATATTTATAGCTTTCCTCTATTTCTAGAAGCTTATTCTTGCCTATTTTGTAATCATGTTTTTTAAACCTTTTGAATGATCCAAATTGTGTTTGTATTTTGTCATTGCGCAGCAATAATGGGGTAACTTGATTTCATATAAATAGACTGCTTTTTTGTCCAGCCTGAGTAACTCACATTGCCGGGTAACTCGCCTACTGATGTACTGATATCCATATTGGTGTATCAGTCATCTTTGAATTTCGTGAAATGACATGTATTATCGGTATCGGCAAATTTCCATATATCGGTGCATCACTAAAACAGTTCAAGATTGTGTTTATATGAGAAAATGCCATCCTGCTCGCCGGGACAATTTTGTTATGTTGACATTGTTTTGACAGTTGTTAAAAATAGGTTGCAGCTCGGCATCTTGAACATTCATCCTGGCCCAGCCTGCTTGTGAGTGCATATGTGGAGAAATTTTCATCCCAATAAGCAACATTGTGGATCCATATAAACGCATGATAATTTTTTCTAGATAAATATACCTAAGGCAGTAAGATCTTGCTTACCGGGCAGTCCCGCTAAGCAGTCCAGCCCAGCTTCCATATAAATACATTGTACAGCTGGTTTAAAGAACCATGAACAGCAACCAGAAGTAAACTATACTGTCAGTAACTGTGTGATATGGTATTGGATAAATTTTCATCCCAATAAGCAACATTGTAGCATCAGAGCCAGCCTGCTTGTGGATCCATATAAACACATGATAATTTTTTCTAGATAAATATACCTAATGCAGTAAGATCTTGCTTACCGGGCTGTCCCGCTAAGCGGTCCAGCCCAGCTTCCATATAAATACATTGTACAGCTGGTTTAAAAGAACCATGAACAGCAACCGGAAGTAAACTATACTGTCAGTAACTGTGTGATATGGTATTGGACAAATTATTACATTTCTTAATATTGCAGCTTTGGTGCGTGAATAAGGGATAATAGTCTACTGGGCACTTGCCACAAGAAAATGATAACTGAATCCAGGACATCTGTATCTGCCTACAGCCATGTCTCTGCTTAATAAAATTTATATAAAACATATGTAGTTTAATACTCCCTCATTCGTCTTCTACCAATATGAACAGGTGATTGGCCGATTATAACATTAAACAATAAACCCTTTGTATCAGATAAGAATGATATTATATTATAAATAATATTAAATTAATTATATTAATGAATTATATTATAAATGAATTATATTATAAATAATAAGTCATAAAATTAATACTCGTCTGTCTTTTTAACATAGACAGATTTTCATATTTTTTACTGTGGTGCATGGTGCCAGAAATTTTAGGGGGGGGGGGGGAAGCCGTGAGCAGGTGACTGAAGCATCAAAAAGTGTTACCATACCCCAGTAAGGTCTATATTCTAGAGGTGGAGCACTAGAGATGTGAGGGGGAGTCTAGAGAGCAGAAAACAAAGTATCCTTGGAGAAATTTAAAAAAAATCATGATTCCTAGCTTTGAAAAAGTTTTTTGAAGTGGTCATATCAATGGATTTGGCATGTCCGATTGTCTGATGAGACCATAGGTAACCCAACAGTCAATGGTATTAATTCATTTCTGTTCAATAAAATCATACTACTACTCAGTCCCCGACTGCATTGTTTACGCGCGGTCAGATCATGCACGTATCCCTATAGTAATATATGCTGTTGTTTTCGGCAAAAATTGACTGGCAGTTTAGTGAAAGTATCTGAGCTTACTTTTATGTTGTTTAGTTTGTGTTTTATTGCGTGTTTTTAAAGTTTTTGTGCTATTTCTCCAGGGCTACGTGCGTATATAGAAATTTAGCTGCCAACCTTAGCATATATTACTATAGGGATACGTACATGATCTGACCGCGCGTAAACAATGCAGTCGGGGACTGAGTAGTAGTATGATTTTATTGAACAGAAATGAATTAATACCACTGATTGTTGGGTTACCTATGATGAGACTTGGGAGTGTTAAACGTAAAATGAACCTAATAGGCCAATACACAATATGCTTTTACCAGTTTTATAAAGTCATTGACATTGTGTCGTTTGAATCCGAATACATTTTATGATGCAACTCCGATGTAAATAATAATTGGGGCATAAAGATTAAATCTAGGCAAGTCTATTTCCTAAAAGAATTAAAAACTAAAAATAATGTTCATAAAAAATCCAAATGTTCCTTCCGAGCAAGCTATTTGCATGAGAAGGCACTGCAAACTCTATTCAGGGGAGATAATAGTGTTTCAAAACTTTACAATTGCTCCAATAAACCAGTGAATGCACTGTCTTTTTCTATTTGAGTGTACTCCTACGTTTATTTTATATCATCAACACTCGGCATGTTGGAGTGGACTATTTAATTATTTTTTATTATGCCAAATGTTGGGAAGGGGGGTGTTGAAATAGTTTTTTGGAGGGGTGGTCATTTTGTTTTGGGGAGGAGTTATAGCTAATATTAGGGGGGGGTGTGCTTTAGGGAGGGGGGTAGCACCACACACACCACAAAATCCGTCTATGCTTTTTAATCTAGTTAACTTAGGTAACTGAGGAGTGATTCAGATTAGCAAGCAAGTCTCCAGGTCTATTGTTCTTGCAATTTTGTATATATATATAGCTATTTCAATTAAGGTTGTCCCCCAAGCAAAGCAGAAAAGTCGAATACAAGCGCGAAAGGCTGCTGAAAATCGCTAATAAATTCATTTATATTTCTGTATACACCACATATAATACTTAGAGTGATGCTTACATTCTCAATATGTAAGTAAACTTTTACAGATTACTAGCTGTATAAGGATGTATATATAATGGTCTCCAGTGGCATTTGCATGATGTGTTTGGAACAATGTTTAATGTGCATTATAAAGAAATCTATGGACTTTGAACAAACGGTTTGTCAGATAATATTGCTTGTCATGTGGAAAGAGTTGAAAAATTACTGCTTCAGGTCTTCAGGAGAACTTAAATTTGCTACAACACATTCCTGTGCAATCAGAACTACACCTAGTTGTGTAACAGTGCAGCTGAAAAAAGAACTTGTATAAATTGACATTAATTTGATGTTTTGTATGTTACTCTGAGTGTATATCCACACCGGGCAGGCTAAATGGGAATCGAACCCGCAACCTTTGGGATACTAGTCCAATGCTATGCTAACTGCATTATACACTCAGAGTAACATCAAAAACAATATTCACCTGAGTACCTGTACATATAAACACCCAAACAACACATTCTTAATAAGAAAATTCTTTTTAAGAAAAATTTCTTGATTTGAGAAATTATTTTCTTAAAATAAGAAATTATTTTCTTATTTTAAGAAAATTTTCTTATTTCAAGAATTTTTTTTCTTGGGAGAATAACAAGAAAATTTTCTTAATAAGGAAATTCTTTTTAAGAAAAATTTCTTGTTTTAAGAAATTATTTTCTTAAAATAAGAAATTATTTTCTTATTTTAAGAAAATTTTCTTATTTCAAGAAAACTTTTTTCTTGGGAGAATAACAAGAAAATTTTCTTATTAAGAAAAAAAAATTCTTGATTTGAGAAAATATTTTCTTAAAATAAAATATTTTCTCAATTTAAGAATTTTCTCTCAAGAAAATTTTCTTAATAAGAAAAATTTTCTTAAGAAAATTTTCTTATTAAGAAAATTTTCTTGTTATTCTCCGAAGAAAATATTTTCTTATTTCAAGAAAATTTTCTTGTTATTCTCCCAAGAAAATATTTTCTTATTTCAAGAAAATTTTCTTAAAACAAGTTTTTTTTTTCTTAAAATAAGAAAATGATTTTTTGCTGTGAAGATCGACGGTTTCTGCTTATTTTTAAGGTAAGTAATATAACCACTCAGCACAGCATTGAACAAAAGAGTTGGTTAAAATTATTGGGTACCACTTTTCAGGATTATCCATGCTTTTGGGTTCTTCATGTTAACGATCTACTATCCAAGGCCAGCGGGCGTATGTATATATTAAGGGGATGTAGGTGCTATGGATACTCCAGAGCTCACCTAAGCAAATTATTTGAATCACTAATTATGACATTATTTTACGAT
>CACRXK020000613.1:0-26529 GCA_902702795.2 Paramuricea clavata
GGTAGGTAGGTAGGTAGGTAGGTAGGTAGGTAGGTAGGTAGGTAGGCAGGTAGGTAGGTAGGTAGAAAAATGCCTTTTTTAATAAATTTATAAATGAAATTTTTACATTTGTTTACAATCGAAGTTTGAACTTTGAAATGAACTTCGTTGCGAAGTTCCCGCCCAACTTCCGAATTTTGAAACGTTATTGGCAAGTTGACAACTTGGGAACCGCGCTTTGGAAAGTAATATGAAATCGACAATAAAATGAAAAAGGAGCAGAACACGCTGGCCCCATCAATTCTAGGCTGGTTTCCATGGGGCGGGGGGGGGGGATTAATATTTAAAAAAAATATTAAACTAAATATTAAGACACACACATACACCATATGATATATACAATTAACCAGGAAGCATGTCGTTGTCCAACAATTGATTTAAATGAATGAAGCGACTCTGCCAATTTTGCTTCGTTTGGGAGTTGATTCCAGAGCATAGCGCCGCTATATTTCAAACTCTTTTTAAGAAATTCTCGTTTTGGCTTAGGAATTATTAGGTCAGTTGCTGTATTTCGAAGATGATAATTAGTTTGATCTACAGGGTGTCCCAAAAAACCCGAAAAGTATTGAAATCACCAATAACAATTTAATTGTTAGAATTTGAATGCCTTAGCACTCTGTTGGTTCCCACGAGTGCATAAATGATTGACATAAGTAAATTTTATGCATAAAGAAACTATTCAAGAAGCTGCTTTAAATTCCCAAAAGCAGAAAATCGCGCACTTTACAAGGAGATGTTCTTAACTAAATTTTAATACATACACCTTGTCAATATTTTACGCATCATTACGTTCAGCTTTTTGGTAGGGCATTCAATTTTAACAATAAGCGATTTCAATAGTTTTCGGGTTTTTTGGGACACCCTGTATTTCTCTTCTCACGAAGGACCCCCGGAGAACCAGCGCAGTGTGGTCATTAAGTATTTTATACATTAATACTGACTTGGCACCAGACCGTCTATTTTCAAGTGTGTCCCACGAAAGCATGTTGGGAAGATCAGCTGAGCGAGTATCATAATTAGCACCCGTTAGGACTTGCTGCACGCCTGCACAAGACTGAAATCTTTGCAACTTGTTTCTTAGCAACTTACCACAAGTGTCCCAAAGGGGGAGAAATAATCAAAGTAGGGCTGCACAAGAAATAGTATTGTAAATAGATTCTAAGGTTTGCATTGGAACAAAGGGCTTTATACGTATTTCATAGCGCCAATAGCAGCACTCGCCTTCTTGCATATTATTTCAATGTGACTATCCCAATTAAGGTTCTCATCTAGTTTTACTCCTAAACACATTTGTGTGACAGTTCGTAGTGTGGGTTTTGCGTTAGCCACATCGGCTTCCTCACACATTATATTATTAAAATTATACGGGGAGCCAATAAACATCATTTTACATTATGATGGATGCATCTGCAGCCTATTTTCTTTAATTAAAGCCAGTTACAGACATGGACAAGATCTGAATTTAAACTTATAACAAGTTCATTTGCATCGTAGGAAGATGAAAAGATTTGAGTATAATGCGCGTACATGCATGGATTAGTTGATTTCAAACAATCGGGCAAATCATTAATATATAATAGGAATATGAGTGGTCCCAGTATAGTCCCTGCGGCATTCCACAGGTTATAATTTTATTACTAGATAATTCCCCATTAACATTGCATTGCTATTCTCTATTTGTTAAATATTACTCAAACCATTTTAATTCCATGCCAAAAATTCCAAATTGCTCATTCATTTTATTGAACAAAATGCGATGGTTTATAAAGTCAAATGCCTTTTTGATATCTAGGAACACTTCCCAATTTAACTTTCCATTATCCATATTTTCTAGCCACTCATCACACATTTGGATGAGGGCAGTTACAGTTGAATGCTTTGGACGAAATCCACATTGAAACTTTGACAGAAGAGAGCTTTCAGACAAGTATCTATATACCTGACGGAAAACTTCCTTCTCAAAGGCTTTACTCGCCACCGGTAAAATTGAAATAGGCCGATAGTTCTCACATTGTCTTCTATCCCCGGATTTAAATATTGGCGTAACACGAGCACGCTTCGGTGCATCTGTATATTATACGCCTGTTGCAAGCGACAGATTGAAGATGAATGTCAACCAGGGTGCAATTATGTTTGCAGATAATTTTAGAATTTTAGCAGGAATTTTATCAAGACCTTTTGCCAAGTCTCTGTTATACATATTTTGTCAGAATTTGTTTGGCTTGGTTGCACTAAATGTTCATCAACCTTATTGCGAAAAGATCTTGCATTGAACATCATGGGCGTACCGGAAGGAAAAATTTAGGGGGGCGGAAAGAAATTTGCCCGACTTTTCCGGATTTTGCCAAAAAAATTTCGGTCAGTGTACCACTTTAGGGGTCAAAAAATTTTTCAGGACATACCAAAATTTTTCAGAACCTAACAAACATTTTCGAAACATCACCAAATTGACCACAAAATCTACAGAATTTGTTCCATTTATTTTTATAATAAACCAAAATTGCCCGACTGTTCAGCGAATATTGCCCGACGCCCATGTTGAACATCAATGTTTATACAGTTTGACATATTATGGCCCGGAGGTCTATGCCATAAAAGTAAAGAATTACAAAGTTTAATGATGAATATGGTGCATGAAATCTAGGTGTACTGTAGCCAGTCTGCTTGTTGGCGTGCGTAACTCGGCCGAAAACCCTGTTGACGATTTGCTCTAACCTTAGATGGAATACGATAGGTAATGTGTACGTGTGGGGATAGCTTGGTTAAATAACGTAACAACTTGTTGATGCAGATCATAACATTGTACTCGAGGTGGATTATTGTTGTGGCAGCCTAGTGGTATAATGAATTAAAACAAAAGCGCGGTCCTCTTTTAAATTCACTTGAATGAGTTGAATTAGTAACTGTTCTTGGGATTAAGTTCAAAGCAAAGGTATTAGTCGCAGATGACTGATGATCTGTTTTCTACTGTGGTTTACAATTGCATGCTTCGGCGGTTTTAATATTTGTACTGTACACGTACAAATATTTATATAATGGCACAGATTGAGACATATGTTGGTTATGTAAAAAATATACAGTATAGGAAAAGATATAGGCGCGATGGGTTGCTGGATGCATGTATTTCTAGTCCTCGAGCCAACGGCACGGAGCGCCGTTCCGGGCGTAAGCCCGGGGCGAGGGTACTAATTCCGCCGGACTATTTACACCCGGGGAAACGAAAGCATTAGCGAAATCTAAAGTTCATCAATGATCGCAGGCGTGGGTCACTGTGCGTGTTTCAGTTGGTGGTCATCTCACTGATCTCAAAATACGGCTGTTTGGCAGGAGTGAAGAAGGCAAAAAATATAAAAAATACATGTAAGAAAGCTTGGAAATCGTTTCACATAACAAATTGTAAAACCTTTTTGCAATTTTTAAACATAAACATCATTTATAAAAATTGATATGGTATGAGAAATCCTAAAGTATAGGGCAAGCTTGTTTCAATTGTTTATGTATGACTTTGTATTAATATAGACTTTGTTATTTATGTTCAAGTCTTTCCTATGCATTGTTCGCGAAAGTTTCTTAGTTAAATTAACCTTTGTAGAAGTTCATGATAAAACGGAAAGCAAATTATTTTTATTAGCGTCCTGTACGAATTAAATTTATTTCATTTCATTCAAAGTGCGAGTAATAAGTTGAAGCTCGAGTTGAGGAGTTTATAAATATCGGCAAAAGGTAGTTTATAATAATTTAAATTCACATTTAAAAACGTTTTACGTAGAGTTTCGTTTTGAATTTACATTAAAATAAAGCCCATAGAAACCAAAATAATAGAATTTAAATTAAAGTGTTCAAATTTCATCAATTTTTTGCAGGTTTGTACAGAAATTAAAAAAAAATCATTATCGTGTTGCCTTGACTAAAGCCCGTTCTCCACTAGGCGAATTTATTCGCGCGAACAGATAAAAAGTAGGAAGCGATCCTACTTTTTCGCCGCGAATTTTTTCGCCGACCAATCACGTTGCCGGATTTCGGTTTTCGCTTCGCGTCGCGCGAACAAATTCGCGTAGTGGAGAACGGGCTTAAAGCTACGTTTACATGCTACGATTAATCGTGTACGATTCGCATTCTGACATATTAAATTAAAACGAGTGTTGGCGCCATAATTCATTGCCGTTTCGTTAAAAAGAAATTTCAAATGTAGCCAGCTTACGCGTGTTTACTCAATGACATACGCCAGAAAACGAATCGTACATGATTAATTGCAGCGTGTAAACGTAGCTTAACATGACGTGCAACGCAAGCCTGCGTTCAGTGTTGGCGTAATTACGAATATTTCATATTGAAACAATGTTTGGAAATTATATGCGAAGGGTTGTTGCATGCATGTATTTCTAGTATGCTGTTATATTTTTAAATGTAGTTCCAACACACTAAAAGGGTAAAAGTTCGCCAATCCTCCCTCTCGCCGCAGGCCCCATAGATATACACTTAATGTCTGCTCCCGTGGGGAATAATTAGTTTTATTTTCCTGAGAATATCAATGTCGAGGGAAACATTGATGTTGAGATTCAAGAGAAAACAGAACTAATTATTTCCCGAGGGAACAGACATTAAGTGTTTTGTTATACAACATTCATACAACAATTGTATTTCCTCGATTCCAATTGGTTAAAAACAGTGCCAATTAAACACTAATCGCCAGTAATCGGCACAGTGTGCCGATTAAAGATTAATCGGCACGAATACAAGCCCCCATGCATTAAACACAAAATCTCAAAATCTATTAAATAAACAACTTGAAAATTTATATTTTCCAAGCTCTTATTTTGCAATGATCTCCTTTAATTATGTTTAAATATTAAAGATGAAGAAGAAATAAAGATGATTTACAGTTTTTCACAGGTATATGAATCGAAAATTAATGTCAGAAATTACTCTCAAAATCATGACAAAGGCACGTATGACTGTGCCGCTTGACTACATTATATAATATTTTTATCATTCATTGCTCGATTGCTCGTGTAAAATTGTTTACAAAATGATATTAATAGGAAACTACAATTTTTCTCGAGGAGTTAATGAAAAATCACACTTGTGTTTGGCGAAATATTTATAATATATCGCTCGTGCGTGTTGTGTTTCGCCAAACACGCGTACAATTTTCCATTAATACTTCTCGAACAGTGTAATTTCCTGTACAAAAACTCTATGTTGTAAATGAGTTTACAATAAAAAGAACCTATTTAAACGGTTTCAGCAGCATATCCTATTGCCTGTTGTGCATTTTTCTTCTCTTCTACAGTCTTTATTTTAACACAAACGTGGGAAATCTTGAAATACCATCATTTTGTTCTTTTATGTTCGTGGCCAGTCGGGGCGGGCAACAATTTTTCACTTGTTGCCTGGCGGGAAACAATGCATTTATCTAAAGCCACGTGACCACAAATCAGCCAATCACACTTGGTGTACACCCTACCTGTGTGACAATGATACTTATATACTACTATATTTTCATTTTCTGCTATATTTTCATTTTCTGCTATATTTTTATTTCCTGCAGGTTATGGCTTGGAAAGGAACACGAAAATTATGGGTCCTTATTTTCATTGCATTTCGTAACTTCACTGATGGTTGTGAGAACAACTTTATCGCTCCAACAGCGTGGTACTATATTGAGTCATTAGGAAAGACAAAATGGTTCCTTGCAATTGTCTTAAGTTCATTCAACTTATCGGCTCTTATCGCATCGCCAATTGTGGGATGTATTGCTGATCGCTTTGGGCATGTCAAGTTTTTAATTATGCTAACCTACGTTGCAAAAGTCTTAGGTAACCTTTTATACAGTGTCAATACATCCGCATATTTTCCTCTATTTGGCAGAACCATTAGCGGCATTGCTGAGAGTTCGTTTGGAATTTTTATGGCACAAGTTGCGCTTTACACAACTGCAAAGGATCGCGCGGGTGTATTTGCTGTTTTGGAAGGCGTGTTTGTGCTTGGTGCTGCTTGCGGTCCAGCAATCGGTAGTTTTGTTACCTTTAATACGACAATACTTGGCTGGAAAATAGACGCGGGAAATTCGCCTGGTATTGTATTGACAGTGATTTGGTGTTTGTCCTTCATTGGATTGTTTTGGTTACCGAAGGAATTTGGAGAAAAATCGAATAAGAAGAAAAAGGAAGTTGAAATCACGACTGATACCGAAGAAGATCAGAGATTTACCAAAGAAGACCGGAAGTTGAGCGAAGAACATCGGATTTCGACTGAAGAAGACCGAAAGTTGACCGAAAGAGAGCGAAGATTGTCCGATCACAAGCCGAGTGATGATTGGAACTCCAGAGTGTTATGCCTGTTTTATCTTATGTTTTGGAACGCGATGTTCTCAAATACTTCGACATTCTACACCCCTCTACTAGGAATGGATATTCTTCATCTAAAAGTTATTCATATAAAGTTATATTTCCTAAACGGTTCTCTGACTATGCTGGTTATATTGATTGGAATGTATGTTACTTCGGATTTCTTTAAAGAACGAAAGGTTTTCGTGTTTTCCATGATAATGCAGATCAGTGCTATATCACTCCTCGCTTTATTCGTCTTCACTTGGCATGATGACATAGACACCCATTACTATATTTTATTGTTGTATATCTGTCTTGGTATGCCGTATTTTGCGTTCCCTTCTGGATGTTCTCTCTTGTCAAAAATTACACACCATCGGAATTCGGCCTTCTTTCAAGGCTCATCTCTAGCGATTATGCACTTGGCAGTGGTTGTAGCTCGTTTGACAGCTAGTTTTATTTTTTCTCAGCTGGCTCTGGAGTGCTATAGCCTTGGACTAGCTTTCTTCTGGCTTGTTGGTGTTATATGGTTTGGTGTACTATACCGCACATTTTAGCCTAGTAATGAAAATATAAGAACGTAATTTTGACCGGTCAAAAGCTATTGATAATATCTTAACTGGGAAAATAGCTGCATATATATAGTACTTATTTTTAAACTGCTAACTTGTGTGTATCAAAGGCTCTTTTAAAAGCTATCGAACGTGTTCAAAAGCGAGTTATGTCTCTTATATCACACTTGCGTCTGTTTTCTTTGTTCGTCCGAGGTTTATAACTAGCTTATAGACCTTGAATAAATGATTAGATTAAACTTGTAGACAAAACGCGAGAATTTTTCATTAAAAATTTTTGAAAATGACAAAATATGTTGGAAAACTTCCGCAAGTGTGATATAAGTTAGTTATAAACCGAGTAAGTCGGTTTATAACTGATATATTGCCCCTCGGACGCTACACGTCCTCGGGTCAATATATCAGTTATAAACCTCCTACTCGGTTTATAACTCTTACTTATTTACCCCTTACGTAAACTATGACGGCGGTCTAATCTCAGTGGTATTGACAAGCACTACTAGACGCGAGAAAGCGTGTAAAAGACTTTTAAGAAATATAATGACTGACAAACCTAATCACAAGTTGGCTCATCTTTTACCACCAAAACAGGAGCCACATTATAACTTAATACCGCGCACACAAACAGTTTATAAACAATTTTATTCCTTCGTCTGTACTTAGTACATTTGGATTGTAGTCTTGCACTTAATTCAGCTTCTATAAGCTGCAATGTGAATTTTTTAATATAATACTATATCGTAAACTGCTCGGCCGAATTATACGTCAAACCATTCAATAAGATATATTTCTAGACTTATTTATCTGTCAAAAAAATTGTGTTTGATATTAATTTAACAAATATAAAACATTTTCCGTGTTGATATACAGTTATCAACACGAGTGGAAATTGGGAAAACGAGAAATTGTCACACAATTTCGAGTTTTCCCAATTTCCACGAGTGTTGATATAACTAATATAAATCAATACGGAAAAAAATGTTTTATATTTGTTTTATAATATAGCTCAAAAAAATATAAAGAAAGAAATTTCCAGACGTTTCCGTGTTGGCATTGAGTTATATCAGCATGGTTCTTAGCCAATCAGCGTTCAGAATTTACAAATGCTATATTATAATTCTTAATTATGACCAAACTCGTAACAGTTTGCCGCCGCAACTATGACGAAATTCGTATAAATGCCACTGTGACGCCAGTAATAATATGCACTCAGGGCGAATGACATAAAAAGAAATGTATAATATAGCATTAATTTTGTTAATTCTAAACGCTGATTGGCTAAGATCCGTGTTGATATAACTCAATGCCAACACGGAAACGTCTGAAAATTTCTTTCTTTACATTTTTTTGTGCTATATTATAAAACAATTAAAAAGCATTTTCTCCGTATTGATTTATATTAGTTATATCAACACTCGTGGAAATTGGGAAAACTCGAAATATAGTGTGACAATTTCTCGTTTTCCCAATTTTCCCTCGTGTTGATATAACTGTGTATCAACACGGAAAATGTTTTATATTTGTTAATTATAATATAGCATTTGTAAATTCTGAACGCTGATATAACTCAACAGTGAGCTTAAGCAAGTGACGTTTTTGACAACACGGACGTCGACCGGAAGTAAAGTTGACGTTTTTCACCAATCACAGCCCTGGACCCAGTCTTCTGACGTTACTCAGGCCGTTGGTGTTGTCAAAAACATCACTTGCTTAAGCTCACTAATGTCAACACGGAAACGTCGGTTTCTTTATGTTTCTTTGTGCTCGAAATTGTGTGAAAACACTCCGCCCTTCGGGCGTCGTATTTCCACACAATTTGTCGTTTTCACAATTTCCACTCGTGTTGATATACCTGAAAATCAACACGGAAAATGTTTTATATTTGAGTTATACAGTAGAAACACACGTGGAAGTTTGGAAGAAACGAGAAATTGCGTGGGAACACGAACACGCGTGTTTCCACGAGTGTTTCTATGACTCCATAGGAACAGGGAAAAAAATATTTTCCGATCGAGAAATTGCGTGGGAACACTAGCACGTTTGTTTCCACGAGTGTTTCTATGACTGCATAGGAACAGTGAAAAATGTATTCGGATCGAGAAATTGCGTGAGAACACAAGCACGCGTGACCTATGACTCCATGTAGGAACAGGGGAAAATGTTTTCTCACGCAACCCAAGCAACCTGTGCGAAAATTCCCGTGTTTCTATCGAGTTATAGAAACACTTTTTTTAGCTTTCGACTAATCAGCGCCTGTGTTTTTAAAAGGCTATTTTATATGTGTCTCGAAGCGTTCGGAGCGTTGAGGGTGATTCAATAGCGTTTTCGTGGGCAGGTTATGTTTTCAACTGGGTGTATGTATGTGTGTATGTAATTTGTAGCTTTCGTGCAGCTCGGCTGCTCAAGTGATCACCTGCCTCACGTATAACTGACTTCCTAAATTTAAAACTGTCACTACAAGTGGTTTACCACTTGGGAAACAGGTGTTTCCTTGCAATTGGAGTACCTGTTTGACAGATGTCCTAGGAATTGAAATAATTATTGCGACGCCAAGAACGCAGTTTCAAAGTCATATCAACCTCGCTTGGCCATTTCGAAAAGTTTTCGCAAAACCAGCACAAAACTTAAGCAGATGTCAAGATGGTGATGACAAGAAGTGTTACGGTTGGGTCGATGGTAACTGGCTCTATTGTGCTGTGTCTCGCTTTCGAGACCGGAATATCTGGCGTAATTTTAACCCAAAAGTTGTCTGAGCAAAGTGCTTCCTCTGGCTCTGTTATGCTTGGGTCGGTCTATGTAAGTTTCAAACCGTTTAAAACCTGGTTATAGACACCAAGTCATGTTGACATGTTCGGCGTTGTAACATAGTCTCTATTTATCATCATGGTTTTAGTGTACTGTATGCAAATTGGTCTTTTCAAATTTTATGTCTAAACATAACGATATGCCAACACTGTTTTGGCTACACCTTAATATGCTTGCGATCATCACGACTCGCTACTGTCGTATAATCAAGTCATGTTAGCCGATGTGAAATAGTTACAATATATCTTGGCTTTGGAGTTTTCTATTCTGTATGAAAATTCCAGAAGATATATCAACAAACGACAGTTACGACACGTCATCGGCCAGTTTCAGTAAGTCCGTTTTCCACTAGGAGCGAGAATTTGTTCGCGTGAATTTTGCATTCTGGAAATTCGCGCTTCTGCTGACATCGCTTATATCATGTCAGCAGAAGCAATGTCGACAAAGGAAAAAATATATCGCTTCGCGCGAACAAATTTGCACTAGGCTTTGCACAGTCACGAAAGTTTAACGCCGTAAACAAAAACGTAAATCAAAACAACATTAACACGCGTTGGAATTGTCAGTGTAAGTAAAGGAGAACTTGATTATTTGTGGTGAAATTGACGAGCCAAAAGCAACCTGGAAAGGACTTTATGCTCTGATAATGAGGTAATGACTATAAATATACGTTGTATGTATGTATGTAAACTTTATTTAAAGACGTTAGCCTCGTCAACGATTTGTTGATTTTCACGAGGGACGTCTGTTACTATTAAAAATTACAAATATGATATAGAAAAGAATAAAGAATTATATACAACTATTTACAATACAAGAATTAAGTGCCAAACGGTGTGACCCATATTTCTAAAGCATGCATATACAGTATATTAGAAGATGTTAGCGTGAAACTTTCAGGCAGTTTTTAAAAGAATAAATTGATTGCGCTAGCTTCGCATCAAAAGGAAGACTATTCTACAATTTAGCTCCGCTATACTTAAAGCTTTTTTTTAGAAATTCTCGTTTTGGCTTAGCAAGGGTAAGGTCGGTATAAGTATTGCGAAGATTATAACTGGTTTGAACAAGGTCCCTTCTCGTTAGAGCATCCTTCAAGTTCGGCCCAGCGCAATAATTCAGGACTTTATACATTAATGTGGATTTAGTTGTACGTTGTCTTATCTCTAAATTTTCCCAAGCAAGGGATCGAAGAACATCAGCAGACCTTATTTCATAGCTGGCGCAGGTTATAATTCTCGCTGCACGGTTTTGGAACTTTTGAAGCTTATCTTTCAGCTGTTGGTTACAGACGTCCCATAATGGACTACAATAATCAAAATACGGTTCTATCAAAGCTCTGTAAATGGTATGCAGGGTATTTATAGGAACATATGGCTTAATTCGTTGCATTGCTCCTATGCCGGCCCCAACTTTCTTACAAATGATTTCAACATGCTCATGCCAATTAAGGTTTTCATCAAGTTTTCATCAAGGCATGTATATGAATGAGCAAGAGTTATGAATTGGTTATTCATCATTACTGGAATATCATAAGTCATAGTATCAGTATTATACTTTGAACCGATATACATTAATTTGGTCTTAGTTGGGTGGTGTTGCAGTTTATTTCGAGCAAGCCACTCACCGACTTTTTTCAGGTCATTATTTAGATTTTCAGTAAGTTCCTCAATAGTTTTGGCAGAAGTTTCTATTTTGAAAGAACTCGAAACTCGCCTATACATGCAGCTACGGGCTCGTTTCTCCACTGATTATTTCTCGTTCTCCAAAACTACTCTACGTCGTGTGTTTTTATAACTGAATCGTGCACCGCGACTTATTTCAATACATCAAAATTATTCCGCCTCACATCTTGTCCCGCCAAAGTGGGATCTTGTAAACAGCCCCTAAATAGGCAGTGAGGAGGAAAACTAATAATGATGAAGCTTGCACTGAAGTGGAGGACACATCTGTATTCGAAGACGTGCTCACAGTGTGGGCAAGTAATAATGACGTCATAAAGGTCTCATAACAAAGCAGGACATATATGGGTGAAATATAAATGACTGAAGCCGTAAAAATGCTAAGAATATTGTGGGCGTTTCTAACCAAAATTATATAGAGAATTTAGACAAATTATCTTTTTACCTTAATTATTAACAGACTAAGGGTGCTTTCCATTAACACGGCCAGACCGGTCAGAACGGTCAAATTGTTCAATGGAACACAAAACGTTTGGGCTTCGGACCTATTTGACCGGAAAATTTAGATAAAATTAGAATGAGGTTCATTTTCGCTAGATATTTGAGAAACATAGACTAGATCTTTCCATTGATACAAAAATTCGGGTCTGACCGGTCAGGTCATTGAATGGAAAGCGCCCTAGTATCATGTACCTATCAATGTTAACCCCGAGGTGGGGGGGGGGCGGGCCAAGCGTGGGGATTTGATCAATCAGTTTGTCCCGTGGGTCGGGATTTGGACTGACACTTTTTTTCTGAGTGGCCCGAGGGTGGGATATTTGACAGATTAACACTGATCTCAGACGATATACTGAAGAAATCCGAGCCAATTTTTGAACAAACTGAAGACTGGGCACTAGTTGATCACTCGCAACCTCGTTCCCAGGCTCTTTCCTCTGCGCTCCTAGAAGCGTAGAGGAAAGAGCCTGGGAACGAGGTTGCGTCGCTCGCCGTCTCGCACGTTGTTTTTACAAGAAATATGGAGATTTCTGGACATTATGTACTATTTAAAACACGAGTAGGACTGTTTTATCAGATATAAAACGCGAGGCGCAGCCGAGTGTTTTATGTCTGATAAAACACTCCTACTTGTGTTTTAAATAGTACATAATGTCCAGAAATCTCCATATTTCTTGTAAAAACAACGTGTAAGAATACTAATTTGGATGAACGATTATATGATGCCACATGCATACATGTGTTTTATCAGATATAAAGTCGCTCCACGTGACGTAATATTATTTGCCACAAGGTTTATGAATCATAAATGAGTATTTTAAGTTATTTTGAAACGTTCATTCTATTTGTTATACTTTAAAATTATACCACCGAATGAATTCATGTCATTTCCATATCACCTGACGACCAGAAACCAAATCCTTCAGGAATACAATTTCATACCGGGGGTGGGGAATTTTGCCCAGGAATTTTGTCCCGAACGAGTGGCATTTGACATTTTTTTCTGTAAAAATGTCAAATCCCCATCCCTTGCCAGACCCCCCCCCCCCACCCTCGGGGTTAACATTGATAGGTGCATTAGTATAATAATAAAAATATATTATACTGACAGTGACTCCTTCCAAATATTCCATTTCCAACTGTCCACTCTCTTTGTGTTTAAAAATATGCTGAGTATAACACCTCCAAACGTGATTTACTTATGTTAATTGATGTCTGTCAATTTTAAGTTTATAATAGCCGCTATCTTGAATATAAGTTAATAAAATTAAACAAAGGGGACCTTAAGATCAAGGACAATCAACATGCATTTACACACGGTAGATCAACTGTATCTGCACTGGCGAGCATCACCCAAAATTGGTTCAACAAGACTGAAAACTCACGTGATGGAAGAATGGGTATCCACGCCCTATTTATTGACTTTTGGAAAGCTTTTGATCTGGTGGACCACGGATTGCTTTTAAGGAAGCTCGCCAAAATGAACGTGTCGAAAAGCTTCTGGCTATGAACACGGAGCTTTCTAGAAGGGAGGAGTCGGCAAGTAAAATTACAAGGTGCTCTGTCATCTATAAGGCCTTGCCCTTCCGGACTCCCCCAGGGATCTGTTATATCACCAACATTGTTTAATGTTCATGTGGATGACCTCGAAGACTGCATTCCCAATTATCTGGACATCAATACGCACAAATACGCAGATGACTGCACTCAAGATGAAGTGATTCCATACGGTTCTACTAGCAACATGCAAGAGGTGCTCGATGCAATAAACGACTTGGCACATAGAAACAAGATGAAACTTAACGCGAAAAAGACGAAAGACAAGTGGATCTGCTTTAAAGCTGCAATTCCGGAACCACCACATCTTAAAATTGGCGATGATACAATTGAAAGAGTAAAGTCATTCAAGTTGCTAGGTCTTTGGATTGACAATACCCTTAAATGGAACACCCACATTGACGAAATTGCAAGAAGGGCAAACAAACGCTTATTCTACCTACGGGAGTGTCGTCGAGCAGATCTACCAACTAATGTGGGTTTGACGTGCTATGAATCCAAATTAAGACCGGTTTTGGAATATGAGGCCCCAATTTGGGGTGGCCTGCCACAATACCTTACTGACGAACTGGAGAGTATCCAGACTAGAAGCCTGAAAATTATGGATCTACCTTCTGATTCTCTTCAATCCCTAGAACAACGTCGGGATAAACTTTCCATTCGCGAGTACGAGAAAATCATTAATGACGAAACACACCCATGCAGGAAGTACATACCAGACATGGTGACGAACAAGTATGATCTAAGAACACCAAAAACTCTTCCCGGAATTTTCTCATACACTAAAAGGCATGAACTATCGTTCATTCCCAGAACAAACTCATTATTATAGACAATATTTTTATAACTATTCCTACAAATTTTATCTGTATATATAACTACTAGACTACTACTTAGATTTTTACTGTAAATCCATTGTATTTTTACACTAAAGATGGATAACAATAAAACTATTATTATTATTATAAGTACCGGGTAATTGATCTCGGAACTTGTTACCCGCGCCTCGGAACTTTTTACTCGCGCCTCGTAACTTGTTACCCGCGCCATTTTCGTTGGACCCGCGCCATTTTGACTGGACCCGCGCCATTTTGACTGGACCCGCGCCATTTTCGCTGGACCCGCGCCATTTCTATTGACTCGCGACCCGCGCCATATAGACTATCCCCAAAACATTATCAGACCTTATTGAGTCTGGGGCTTTAAAAATCGCGTATCCCACTCTATCTTATGATGAAGCATAAACAACTGAGTACAAGAAGAGAAGAAGCATGTAAGAAATTAATTAACTCATTTCGAGACCAAGATTCGCCACACAACCCTTTAACTGCAATAGTTAAATCTGGTCTACCAGACCCAACTCATAATTATGATCTGCGTAATAATAACCTGCAACTCTTACCGATAATGCCTGAACGGTTAAAGAAATTTTTTACCATTAAATATAGTTAAATTTTTATGAATACATTTTTATAATAGGTGGTTTAATAGTTGAGTATATTATCATAATTTACCCTAACTTAGGATAGAATACATATTATCATACTATATAACATTGTTAACGTAAATTTTAATATTTAAATTATGTAAATATTGTTTCCATGTAATTCAGCTTTAGCTGAAAAATGGATTTAATTAAACTAATAGTCATAATAATAATAATAATAATAATAGTAATAATTATAGTGTGCGTAAATTATTGATCTGTTCTAAAAGTAAGACTTAACACGAGTTTTCGTGGTTTCCTCTAGCGGGAATAACAGTCATCCTTATGGAATTAACTACGAAAGAATATCACTAACAGTAAATTTATAAAATATCGGCTAACTGCTTGTGGGGTCCAACTGGCTTAACTGAGGATGCACAGTGCATACGATAATACGATAATATTTGGAATGAATACTATTAAGCATGCGTACTACAAAAATGCAAGGGGGGGGGGGACAGAGGGAGGAGGGCAAAACACCCGGGGCCCGGAGTGCTCAGAGGGCCCCGGAAATCTCGGTAAAATGTTCGTATCGTATATCATCACTTTAGGTTTCTCCTAAACGAAATACGCCTACTTGCACACTATCCGCTGATCGTCGTAATCGATCGTAAAACTTACCAAATGTGAAATAAACGATTTTTCGATCTCTTTTTCTGCAAAAACAGTTAACTATAAACATCGTTTACATCGCGTCTTTATGAGTTATGAGATGAAATGAGGTATTTATTGAACAAATTTATTATGTAAGCTGAATAGCGAGACCGTACAGACTGTACAGATAATGTTGTATATTATACTGGACTGTGGACACTGCCTCTGGACAATTGTTGTTCATTTGTATACTGCGAAAATAGTTTCGAATAACTCGTGCATTATTCTATGAAATAATTAAATTAATTTAAATATAAGTTTGTAGAACAGCTGCATGTTAAGTATCTGACTCAAGTTTAATATATTACAGACACAGATGACAGATTCTCACAGATAAACATGAAATATATGTAAAAGTTTTCTCAACCTAATAAAAACAGTAAAAGCAAGCTAAGACCTATGATATTAATATCAAGAGCGGAATGAATCGAAACTATATTATATCAACTTAATAACATGCACGTGACATTGTGACCATAATCTGTTGACTATTTATTAATGACTACTGACTGAATAAATAAAATAAATTAATAGTAAATTATTTCTTTATTTGAAACTATGTTTGCTGTATTTTACAGAGAGCAAACAAAAATCTGCCAAATAATAAAGTCATATTCATAACTCATGAAGAGTAACTATTTTTAAAGACTATACAACGATCATCTGCTGGTATGGTAGCATGCACATGCACGTCACACGCGCCATCGGGACCATGTTTTTCATGTTTTTAAAAAAGTTTTAAAAAGATTTAAAAGAGTTTTGAAAAGCAAGAAAAGTTTAAAAAGTTAGATTTTTAAAAAAGTTAAAAAAATTTAAAAAGTTAAAAAATGAGGGTTAGTGGTTAGTGGTTAGTGGTTAGGGGTTAGGGGTTAGGGGTTAGTGGTTAGGGTTAGGGTTAGGGTTGGGGTTGGGGTTAGGGTTAGTGTTAGGTGCCGCGAATTTATTATTATGATAAATTCAAAATTTAAAATATTTATAATGATAAATTCGGACGTGTTTAAGAATTTACTCATATAGTAAATTCAAAGGTGGAGCTCATGATGGCATTTTCCCACGCATAGTTTCATAATAATTATAGTGAATGACAGTTACTACATTTATAGGTTTATGGTTTATTATTAAAGAAAGACTATATCGCAGCCTGAATTGCGTAGCTTACAGAGTTTTAAATTAAACGAAAATCATTAACTATTTACAATATACATCGTAAAAGTCATTACAAAAGCTATTTGGCGAAGGAATAATTGTAATTGGCATATACTCGGGAGGTGGATAGTGCTTTTCATGCATTTGATTAGTTACGCAGCTCCGGACATCCAGAACGCCAGATGGGACGCCAGAGGCCCTGGTTAAGTCTCCTGGTTGGGCCTGGTTAGGTCTAATAAATATATTAATAATATACATAAAAACATTACTCCACTATGATATGATTTTTGTGTGTGTGTTGTTGTTATGTACTCAGGTGAATAATTATCACTTATTTACTGAGACCGAGGGAAACAGTGTGTTTTGTGGACCCGAGACCGCCGTTGTTGCCCGAGGCGAAGCCGAGGACAACAACGGCGGTCGAGGGGCCACAAAACACACTGCTTTTCCGAGGTCTCAGTAAATAAGTGTTTTGTTATATAGTATATAAATATCAAAGTATGAATAATTCACCGGTTGTTGGAGTGAACTTAATTTGAAACCAAAACTGGATAAATGGAACGTCGTAAATGTTTAGTAAAAAGTCTTTAAAAATGAACTTTGGAACTTCATGGTTTACACGCATGCGTATTGCACCCATTTTATTATTGTCCGGTCAATAAATGTTTCATTGCGGACCGGTTGCTGAATATGACGTTTTGTGGACCGGCACGTGACACGGTTTTGACCAATCGGCAAACAGAAAAATTGAACTTTGACACTAACTATATAACAATGATGTTTGTGATGTTACTCTGAGTATGCATCCACACCGGGCAAGCTGAAAAGTTTGCTTGGTCACGGTGGGAATCGAACCCGCGAGCTTTGGGATACTAGTCCAATCCACCGTGGCCAGGCAAACTTTTCAGCTTGCCCGGTGTGGATGCATACTCAGAGTAACATCACAAACATCATTACTCCACTAGGCTAAGCTGTGATTGGTTGATTTAAGTGCAGTTAATCTCAAACAGCAGTATTATATACCAACAGTGCAAAAATATGTAACAACACTGCAAAAGTCTGTAACAAACTGATCTGATTGGTGAAAAGACAATGAAATCTAAAATCGACCAATCAGCTTAAAGCAGTTTTCAAGTAAAGGTCAGAGATTGTTTCAAAACAAAACAAACATGGCGGACGCGCTACATAAGTAACATTAGATATTAGTTCGGGTTGAAATTATGGCTTTTATCTTTCCTTTAAATGGGAAAGATTTTACCTTAATAATAAGACCAACAAAACTTAGATAGACGTCATAGTTGAGTGAAATTTTCTCGAACATTTTTATGTATATTTTTAATACGTAATAGGTTGGTTTCTCGTAAAATTTGGATAAAATATGCTCTTTGAAAAACTTACTCGTGCATGTTTATCCAAATGTTTATCCAAAACTCACTCGTGCATGTTTATAAAATTCACACTCGCAGTTTCCATCTACAAAACCCTTGGGATACACACAATATATTGGTAAGAAAATGAGACTGAACTCCACTCCCGTTCGCTATAATTGCATCATGGTTTCTTTTTTTTCTAGTTCACTGTGACAGGATTTCTCACTATTGTTGCAGGAGCAAAGAAAAATTCTATTATGGTGAGGGATACCATATTATTAATATAACTAGACAAATACGCATGCAACACCCACGCGTCCACATTTTCCAAACACGGTTTTATGAAGTATTCTTAATTACGTCAACACTGAACGCAGGCTCGCGTTGCTCGCGTCATGTTAGTTATGGCAACCAATACGATCATTATTTCAAAAAATGTTTTGTATAAAACGGAAAAAATAAAAATTATTAATGTTTTACACGTTTAACCTTTTACCAATTTACCTATAGATCTACTTATTTCTAAAATATATAAAGTAAGTAGGTTATTTTATATAGGGCCTAATATTGCTTCCTAAAACGATTTTAAAGGTTCACTTTGAAATTTCAATTTAACCAATAACGCTTTAACTTATTAATACTCGAACTTTGAAATGAAATACATTTATACACGTCGCTCATGAAAATAATAAGTTAATTCAAATGGCAACGTTCACATACAAAGGAAAGGAAAGCTGCATGTAGATGTTCGAGGCCTTCAGGCGAAAAATGGACAGCAAAGTCATAGGTAAACAGTAAAAACAAACTTACCCTATACTTCAGTATTTCCAATAGTTACTTATCGTTTCTTTAAAATTTGAAGAAGGTGATTTACAACTTATTGTGTGAACTGTGAAAAGACTTCCAAGCTTTCTTTGCTTCCTTCACTCCTGGCAAACAGCTATATTTTGACCACCCATACATAGCCATGCGCCCGCAATTATTGATAAACTTTAGACTTTGCAAATGCTTTCTTTTCTTCGGGAGTAAAAAGCTGAACGGAATTAGTACCCTCGCCACGGGCTTCACCGTACGCGCGTGGCTTGGGGATAAATATATATATAGGACTGGTTCAATTTTAAAATATCTATGTACCATGCAGTGAGCCCTGCATATATCTGTAGCAAGAACTTCAGTCATTCGGCGTATGAGAAAAGTTAAGCCAAGATGGTGGAAATTGACGTCCAACAGCTATGAAGGTCGTAAACAGTTTTAATACCATTTGCCAGCTAATTTCAGTTTTTTTTAACAGCTAGACAAGTTTTTTCTAACAGCGGCTAAACAAGATATCAGTTCATAAAACCATAGTGGTATTCTTTAAATTACTGTCAAAATACGAAATATTCAGCTAGATTCGGTACCGTACTTTTCAGCTAAGTGCAAACACGACAGGCAATACAATTATTGAACTGCATGGCAGTAGTATAGCGTAAGAAGATATCCAAAGTTAGGAGAGCTGAAAACTAGGGGCCATGCTCCCCCGGGGAAATTTTAAAAATTGGGGCTCGGAAATGCCATTTCCAACACTTTCTGGCACGGAATTGAAGAATTGGAACCATAAAAATTCTGCTAGAAATTGCTTTATAATTGGTTTTGTATGTCAAGTTAGCATAGTCGAACTACTTGGCGATGAAAAAGTTCACGCTTTTCAACCAAGACAAACATATATAACTTAATATATTTTCAGGGAGTGCTATGACGGCTGCTGAAGTTCCCCTACAGTTTCAATTTTCACTTAAGGAATATTTCACTGACCACAAATGTTATAAAAGAACAAATTATGTAGAACACACTCTCTCAAATAAAGGAGTTGACGTATGGAATTCATTAGAAACAAAATTTATAGATATAAATTTCTATAGCACTTTCAAAAAGCAAATTAAACAACATTTTTTACTATACAATGTATAAGACATGCTATAAAACATTCTGCTATATGACAAAATTAATAGTATGTTGTGGTCTAATTCTTATAAGAACCCAAATGCATCTACAACATTGGTATTCACTTCTATAATAAGAACAATTTCCCTTCTTTTTCTCTATTGTAAATATATATATATATATATATATATATATATATATATATATATATATATATATATATATATATATATATATATATATATATATATAAGCCTGTTCTTTTTTCTTTCAAACAAACTATTATCCTTGTCTCCAATGCTAGTAATAATTGCACAGGAAAAGATTTAGTAAAACCTATCATTTTTAGTTGCTGTTTAATTATGCAAGTTTACTATGTTATTGTTTAGTCAGTTTAAATGTTAGAATTTTCTTCTTTAAACTTTAATGTTGTCGTCACTTGACTACATCTGGAAAACCACGTAAGAACAAATTAAAAGTATTTTAAAAGAGACCAGGTTGTTTGAAAATCCTGAACGAATGCTAAAAATCGTCAAAACATTCTGGTGTCTGAGCCAGAGTGTCATCGAATTGCGATGTAATGTAAACAGAAATTATAGCAAGTTGATGTCAGTCAGTTTAGATGGTCCAAGCCAAAATTATATCGCATTTGAAGTTTCAAACTGAGTTAAAAATAGTGGAAGAAAAGCCGTAATTATACTTATTGTTACAATCCATTTAATAAAATGCAACATTTTTTTTTGTTTTAATGAAAAAATCAGTTATTTTCATGAGAACGATTTTGTTATTCCATCTCAATTTTTTTAATCTCCAATCGCAATAACGTAAAGTATTATTAGCCGCGAACCAATGAGTCAAATTTAAGAAACAACCCACTGTTAGAAAGCTGAATGGCTACGCTTTAAAATGAATGTAAACTTTAACGTTTTCGTCTATTATTTGTTTAGCAATTTACATTTCAGTCGAGGATTGCGCTTTTTTGATACACCCTGTATATATATATATATATATATATATATATATATATATATATATATATATATATATATATATATATATATATATATATATATATATATATATATATATATATATATATATATTCCTTTAATATTGTGATTGACTGTAAATAATTTATTACATAGCACAATACAAACTAGCATAACTAGAGACCTAAATAAAAAGTCTACTAAGATTTCTAGTAGGTCTCTAGCCCGCACTCTACAATTATTGTAAATATACTACACATAAATTTATTGTACATGGGGAAAATTTTAAAAAAAAATTAAAAAAAAAAAAAATAATAAAATAATTTTGTTCACTTCCCCTTTTAGGCAGCCATCAAGAATCTTCATATTACAGCTGTCGTACTCTGATCTTTTTTTTGGAAGGAGCCATAGTCCCCCCTATAGCCCCCTGTTCCGTCGCTCCTGTGTTGACCATTAGGATCTGCCGGCCCAATTCCAATTAAACTTACCCACTATAATGCCAATCAAATGTACCCACTAATTCCAATAAAATGTACTGTACATTATAACGATTGTGAATGTTTTCTATTATTTTCTAGATGGGTTTCGCTTTCTTTCTCAACATCATTGCAGTGATTGGTTCGACTGTTGCTTCGATCTTTTTTATTTCATTTACTTTTGCAATGAATGTTTTTGATTACCACCATTTTTGCCAAGATATCGGAGATGACTGCGACTGCGATGTCGGTGATAACAACGACACTGTAATATGTAAGTCAGAGGTACCCAAATCTATATAGGGACTAATTTTTATAAGTGAAGAAAATAAATTTACTTATTGTATTAAATTTTCAGGCTTGGATGAATGATGGAACTACTTGAAATTTAGAAACAAACTTATTGTCCCTGAAATTACCCAGAAGTTTGATGAAATAAAAACAGTTTATCGGCAAAACTGAATGATCATTTCCGAAATCTTTCAGATAAAATTTAACATTAAATCAAAGTTCACAAAATGCAAAATTTTGTATAAAAGTATTAAAAATTAAAAAATAAAAAAAATCGTGATGTCATGGGATGATGGGAACACATGAAGTCACAACGCGAGCCTGCGTTAAGTGTTCGCCAATTGCAAATGCTTCATGTTGAAAATCAATGTTTGGAAAGGGGAGCTGCCTGCATGTATTTCTAGTATTCTTAGCACTAAATCGCTACATTCAGTCACTAACGTGAAATCTTCTTTTGTATTCCCACTTACTGATATGCTTATCTCAATCGGGCGAACCAGGCTTTAAGGCCCATTTCCACTCAGGAAAGTCTTCCGCCAAAAGAAAATTTTGTAAAATGTGATTGGGCGACACAAAGTTTCCGTCGGAAAAAAAATTTGAAGTTGAAAAATGTCAACTTTAAACAATGATGTTTTTGGAAAATTTTCTGTCCGTGGAAATTTTTCTTGAGTGTGGAAATGGACCTTTAGAGATCATCTTCTGCGTTATTTTTAATTTGTAAATAATGTAACACTAATCATCCTTATTTCCAGAACTGAGTTGAGTTATAGCTTCATGTCTCGCTGTTTATGATATAAACTAAAGTGACCGTTAATTAAGTCCATTCTGCTCTTGCACAAATTTTTTGAGGTTGGTTTACAATATCAAAGTTTCAATGATCGCAGTAGGAATTTTTCATATAGGTAAATTCTACGTTTTGAAGATTTTGTAAAAAAATGTTTGAGGGAACTGACTCGGTGTTTAACACCGGGACAGATCTCTCGAATATTTCTTACAAATCCTTCAAGACTTATAATTTATCTACGCAAAATTCATTTACTGTGATCACAGAAACTTTTATAGCGCGTGACCCAGTCTTTACACAGTTTGAAAAGCATTTTACTTTCCTCCAGGGAACACGAGCTGCAATAACGTTGACGCACTTCGTTCAATCACCATTGTGTTACTTGCTGGGTATATTATTCTCACTGTGACTTGCTTCACTGCATCAGTCTTCTGTTTTCTGGCTACATGTTATGCTCCTACCTTATTTGCTATGATAAAAGTAAGTTGCTTTATTCGTAATTAGTGACCCGTATTTAAGTTAGTCTGATAAATAATGAGATATGTGTAGGCGTGTAGCTAGAAACTTATTCCGTTACACGAGGGTCGATGGAACGAAAGTATCACCACTTTTTCTGTGAAAATTTTTTAGATAACATTACTCTGTATCTGGGGGCTTCATTTTCGGCATTTTTAGAAACAATTTTTTGTATATTTTATCTGCTAGAAGAAACCGTTACTGGGTGGGGGACAACATATTTCACTGGAGGGGCCAGAACAAGAGCTGGAGGGGGGCGGGCGGTCAATGTCAACTGTTTCAGATATAAGATCCACTCGTATAAAAGATCACGCCATAACTTTTACTCTTCAATTTGACTGATACGATGAGTACTCTGGCGTTTACAATTCCAACGAGTCTCCATCATCAAAAATTCATTAAACAAGTCCAAAATACCCCTGTTTTGATGCACATCCTTTTTTCACTCAGGATAGTAAAAAAGAAACAAACAGGTTAAATCAATTCTCCCAAAATCTCGACTTGGCTTAAACACGGCTATACATTTGTCGCAGTTCGCCAGATTGTTACATTGATATTACATGGATATATATATTGCATATGTAATCCAGGTCCGACCATTACCTATGATCTCAATGCTGGTAACGATCAAAATTCAAGAAGATATAACATCGGATGTTTATACTTTAACGCCAGAAGTTTATCCAATAAGACCAACGAACTTCAAACGTTAGCACCTAACATTGACATAATCGCTGTAACGGAGACCTGGCATAAGCCCGACATTTTAAACTGTAAACTTTTACCCGGAAACGACTTTACTATTCACCGTCAAGACAGAGTTGACAGGAGCGGGGTGGAGTAATGTTAGCTGTCAGAAACACCATGCTTAGCATCCGAAGGAAAGATCTTGAGAGCGAAATGCGGAAATTGTAGCTTGCGAAATCCGTTTTGAATCTAAGAAAAAGCTTTTGATTTTTACGTTCCACCGACCGCCTAACACCGACATAAACTACATAAAAGAACTTAAGAAATCACTTCACCTTGCCATCAAAGCAAAGTTTGAACACTTAATCGTTTGCGGAGACTTCAACCTTCCACATATTGATTGGTCTACTGGTACAGCTACTAACACCGGCTGTATTCATAACTATAATTTCACTAAAACTATTAAAGACAACCACTTATATTAGCTCATTGACTTTCCAATTAGATCTGATAACATCCTGGATCTAGTTTTTACCAATTTACCAGATAAAGTCATAAATATTCAAGGTTTTGAAGACATTCTGAATACAGATCATGAACTTATTAGTTTCGAACTCGACCTTAAATTCAACAAAAAACCTAAAGTCAAGCGTGTGGTTTTCAACTTCAAAAAAGCCAATTGGACTGGTCTCAAGGATGTGTTAATAAATACCCCCTTTGATACTTGCTTTGTTCCTGAGGACATTGATGCTTCCCTTTCAAAATGGTGTGACCAGTTTCTCTCAATCGTTTATGATCACATCCCTAAATGTTCCTCAAGAAACGTCTGTCGATCCCTTGGGTCGATAAAGAGTTGCTGGAGCTCATTAAAAAGAAAAAGAAGTAATGAAAAAAGCAGATAAGGACAAAACACTGCTAATGACTTAGAGAAATTTAGGTTAATCCACTGCGAAACCAAAAAGTTTGTTTCCAAGAAAAAATGTGATCACGCCAATAAGCTAAAAGGGTCAATGTTTGAAAATCCCAAACGTTTCTGGTCATTTCTTCATCTTCGACCAAAACAAATGGGAGCCAAAATTTTATTCGAAATGGACAATCTTTTACGACTGACAGCCGCATTTTGGCAAACTTATTCAACAAATTTTTCCACTCCATTTTTAGTTTAGGCAATGTAGATCCACCTTTAACGCTCTCTACTTCAGCGGAATCTTCCTGTAACAAACTCTCTGATATCGATCTTACAATCTCTGAAGTTGCTGCAGTGCTTCTTAATTTAGTCTCCAATAAAGTACGTGGACCAGGTGGTATTCCGAGTAGAATCCTGTCCAAGGTCGCCGACGAGATTGCTCCTTCACTTTGTATACGAATTCTTTTCAATATGTCTCTCTCTCTCTTCGAGTTGTACCTGCAAACTGAAGGTTTGTCAATATTATCCCTCTTTTAAAAAATATGATCCCACCATAACGTCGAACTACAGACCGATCTCTCTGCTTTCTGTTATCTCCAAAGTCTAGGAATGTTGCGTTTTTAATCACTGTTATCACTACATCTCCCCTCCTTTCTATCGATTTCAACATGGATTTCTCAAGGGTAAATCGACGACAACACAGCTATTAGAAGTATACCATGACATCCTGGACTCCGTAGCATCCAGTAACGAAGTTGATGTAATCCGCCATCTTGGCTTATCAAATACCTTTGATAAAGTCCCTCACAACTCGTTATTACTCAAACTAAAGCATCATGGTATCAACGGATCTCTTTTGTCTTGGTTTGGTAGTTTACCTCACAGATAGGCGCCAAAAAGCTGCTCTCGACAGAACATTCTCTGACTGCCTTCCTGTCATGTCTGGTGTACCACAGGGTTCTATACTCGGTCCATTGTTGTTTGTTTTATACGTCAATGATGTCCATAACTACATTCAGTGCGAATCAACAATTGCTTTGTTTGCTGACGATTCCAAGCTGTTCCAACCCATTCTCGATTCAACTCCAGTTACAATCTTCAAGTTTGGACTGGGGAATGGCATTTAATAAGTCTAATCAACATCGGTAATCAACATCTCCAGGAAGAAGATATCGAGAAGAGAATCAGCGTTCACCATGGATAATCAGTTGTTGGATTGTGTTCCTTTCATTACGGATATTGGTGTCACTGTGTCAAATGATTTGCCGTGGTCAAATCATATTGCAAGTATTGTGGCCAAGGCTAATAAAACGCTCGGTTTGGTTAAAAGTGTGTGTAAGAACCCCCTGATCTAAAAGTCAGAAATTGTTGTGCTGTGCTCTTGTACGGCCTAAACTTGAGTACGTTAGTAGTTTGTGGTCACCGTATACTTAAGTATCGTTCCTTAATTGAAAACGTCCAGAGGCGGGCCACTAAATTTATACTGAACAATCCTCTGGATGTGAAATATACCGAGAGACTTGCCAGAACCAATTTTCTTCCCCTTGAATTTCGCAGAGAAATTGCCGATTTGATGCTTCTTTTTAAATCCAGAGCAGGACTTCACCGATGTCAACAATTTTCTTTGCACTTTCGAGCCAAGATATACATCTCGCAATTATGATATTAACAACTACAACATAAACATAAACATAAACATAAACATAAACATAAACATAAACATAAACATAAACATAAACATAAACATAAACATAAACATAAACATAAACATAAACATAAACATAAACATAAACATAAACATAAACATAAACATAAACA
>CACRXK020000613.1:29049-72213 GCA_902702795.2 Paramuricea clavata
ATTATCGTTCAGTTCCGCTGCCCCCATTCGGGACCTACTTTTAGTTTATATGAATCTATAGATTTTGATACGCTGAGTACGAATTCACTTGTTGTCACTCGCAGAGACCCGCAGTTTTTTTTGTATTTTACGATCAAACATCAACATTTTATATTAAAATTTCCGCCATTTTGTTCAGGAAACTTCATGTTATATACAGTTATTGTACTAGTCCAAGTCTCTTAGCAGGGGGGTTGCACGCGGTATTACGCAGTTTGTTATCATTCTTCTAAGAAAAATGTACAGAAATAAAATAAAAATATAGATATTTTTTCACAATATAAATGCAAAAGGTACTGCTACATGTTTGTAAATACTTAGGAATTAATCTATTATTCTTTATTGCATCAACTTTTTGTTTTTTGGCTCATCATGATGTGAAATTGCAAAGACTGTCACTATATCCAGAAAGACTCTCACTTGTCACTGGTAAAGTTGTTTATTTTATTTATTACTGAAATTATGTACATAATTTTGGCCTTGCAATGTGAATAGGCAATTTTTCTTTGAAATTTTTGTCAACAATGAATAAGGAGCACAATATTCTAGACCTATTTGTAGACCATTGCCCATTATTAATTTATAGTAGCAGTTGACCTCAATAAAATTAACTCATCTATTTAATAAATCTGCACATAATTAGTTTTATTTTCTTGTATTATGATAACATTTTTGCTATTATGGGACGTTGAGCTTTATAAATAAAAAACTTTTGGAAGATGGCTTTCACTCTACGACAGACAGCCTACTTTTGGTCTGTTTATATGGGGTTAACCCAACCTAGATTAGCTATATTTCTTTAATTACTTTATTGTTATTTAAGTATTTACATTAGAAAATGGTGGCCGCACAGGACATAGCCCCAATTATTACAGCTACCATATAACAACCTAGCTTGGTTATTCAATTTATGTGAGACTGTTGAGTCAAACATAGGCTTGCTGGAATTAACAAAGCAGCTAAGCAAAAAACTATACTTGTATTCACACAAGCAAATCTCAAAGTCATGTCATCTAGAAACATTAATTGATTGAGCCATTTGAGGTTTAAATGTGTAAAAAAATATTAAATACAACATATTGTCATGATCCATCATCACCTTAAGCTCTAATCCTATTTGAGCTGCCATTAATTACCAACTGAACTAGATTCAGGGATATTTTATATTTGACAAGGCAGACAATAGAAATTTGAACTAATCTGGCATCACTACCTACCAATATACCTTAGTTATATAAACCTGTTTTCCTCTTGGGCTGGCCTGCCTGGCCAAAACTCTTTTCTAAGCCTTAAATCTTGGATAACAGCTGGGGATTAAATAATTAATACATAATTCACATCAATCTATTAATATAAATAACATTTCTTTATTTCCTTAGGGGCTGTTTATATGGAGGAGAGCCAGCCCTGATACCCAGTGAGCTAGCTTGTTTGCCGAGATCTAACATCGCTATGTAATTTATACTAACATTTATCTTGTGTTTAAATGGGAACCGAGTTGGCCTGCCTAGGTGAGATCTTGAAAAATAAAAATATATTTACTTATATTATACTATTTATAGCGGTAAGACCAATCATTTGTTTTGGCAAGACAGCCCACCTCAAAAGTCTCATTTAAACATTGGATAAAATCAGCTCAGCAAAGAGAGCTAGCTCGGGTACCTGTATGGCCTGGCTCACCTCCATATAAACACCCCATTAGAAGATTTCAAAGTTAAAATTTCTTTTGAAATCTCTCTGAGGGATAAAACCTTCAAAACTTTATTGTTGACAAAAATTTCATGTAGACAGTGTCCAGGAAAATTTCCTTTTCATAGTGTAAGGCCAAAATTATGTACATAAGTAATAAATAAAATGAACAACTTTACCAATGGCAAGTGAGAGTCTTTATGGATATAGTGGCAGTCTTTGCAATTTCACATCCTGATGAGCCAAAAAACCCAAAAGTTGATGCAATAAAGGATAATAGATTAATTCCTAATTATTTACAAACATGTAGCAGTACCTTTTGCATTTATATTGTGGAAAAATATCTATATTTTTATTTTATTTCTGTATATTTTTCTCAGAAGAATGATAACAAACTGCGTAATACCGCGTGCAACCCCCCTGCAAGAGACTTGGACTAGTACAATAACTGTATATAACATGAAGTTTCCTGAACAAACAAAAAACAAAAACTGCGGGTCTTTGCGAGTGACAACAAGTAAATTCGTACTCAGCGTATCAAAATCTATAGATTCATGTAAACTAAAAGTAGGTCCCGAATGGGGGCAACGAAATTTGTTTTCTAAGCGACTTTTGGGGTCACAGAATACGGCCTATATCAGCAAACGCAAACGATAAGAAAGACATTGTCTTGTCTATTAATTGTTGTGAACACAATCACAATAGTCTATAAAGCTTCTCAAGAATGTGAACGACTGATTATAAAATTAATTATAAGCGTTAAGTTGATTAAATTTAACACGCTGGCTTAGTTACTCAAAGCGTAATGGAGTAATATTGCTATCAGGCTGTCATTTAATATTCATAGTCCGATAGAAAATCGTGAACCGTATAAACAAAAACATAAAAAATTGTTTTTAGCACAAGCATGCATGCAGTTATGACTAAGCGAGATGAATTGCATTAACCTGGCAACAATTCAGATAATTTGTTACCTTAACTTATTTTGCACTGTAAAAACTGATTGGTTAAAATGACCAATTTTTTAGGTTGCAACCATTGGCAATTGGTCATTTTGACCAATTGTTTAATTAGTTAGTCGCATTTGACCAATTAAATTTGGTTCCTTTGACTATTACAAATTGAAGTTTGTTCGTTCACTGCAACCAGGTATATCAATCATGTTTCGCTCGCTACTCTGGTTTAAATAAATGATTACAAAGCCCAGTCGAATTGTAATCAGGACCCAACGTTTCGACACTCCAGTCTAGTGTCTTCATCAGGGGTGATCTAAAACTGCGATCGTGGCTTCTTAAATATCCAAGGGATGACGTCACCTGCCAAGAAGATGCATATATTCCTCTGTGACGCATTGTCATTGGCCAATACCCCATCACGTGTTCGGCCGTTTCACTCCCCTCTTTATTTTTTATTATTTCTCCGCCTTATTTTAAATTTCGGATCTTTCTCGGTCGCCCTTCGGAGTATCATCGTGTAGCATAAATTAATGTCAAAGATGAACATAAATTATTGCGCCTGCGATAAGCTAATACCGCTTTCAACATTCAAAATGGCGGCCGATGAAAATTGAAAACATTTACATGTAATTAAAAGGTTAGTATAAATTTACACAAATATTTCTGGCGTGCTCCCTTGCATACTCATTATACAGAGGTACAGTACGTGCAGGCAGAAGCGAGACAGTGTTAATGTTTTCAAGTATATATAAACATTTCAGACATGAATATTGAGAAAATCTTTGAGATTCTACGCAATAATAGTAATACAATATATAAATTGATGTTATGCATTACCGTCGATATTATTTAGACCGTGTATTCATTACACATTCTCATTGACTGTATATAAAGGTGCTACATCACAGAATAGATGGCTATACTCAGTACAAAGAGCGAAAAATTGCATCAGATTTGTATCAGATCAATAAAGCATAAACAACTATTAATAAACAGAAGCGGGTAAAACGTTTGTACGGCGTTTACGAAGAAAAAAACTTACGAGACTAAAGGAATCAGTTGAGTCAGAGCTCCTTGTATAAATATTAGAAAGACGAGGAGATAGCCAACGTGTTTAGGTGTTATCGCCAACGTGTTATCGCCAATGGCTTAATTGGCTCGCCAACAAGCTTTATGCAAAAGAAGAAAAAAGCAAGGAGGTACATGTAGCCAACGTGTACATTCACGGACCGTGCCTTTGTTTACTGTCTAACTAGTGTCTAGCACAACGCCGTTGTCAACGGTGCAAACTTGTATTCAGTGCAACGATAACTCTACCAGATCTTACGAGAATCAATCTGTAGTATTCTGTACACAGAACTGAATCAAAGCTTGTCAAAAATGTTTCAAACACTGCTATAACTATGTGAAACTATTGAAATCTAAAGTGATATTTATATTCAACACATGCGAAAAGCTGAAAATAGACACACGTCACACTTCACACTGGGAAAAGTCAAAGGTCAATAAAACTTGTTATTGTGAACAGTGTTTCCACAACACATCATTGAAATTTCCTTGATTTTGCTTTAAAATTTCCTTGAATTTCCTTGAAATAGGATGTAATTTCCTTGAAATTTCCTTGATTAACCGAAGTATATTTCGGCAACTAGAATTATTAATACTTATATAAAGTAAGACAGAAACAGAATGGTACATTTCTTTCGTACAACTCTTAAAAACAAAGCCTTTACACAACAATTTTGAAAGCTTTAAAATGTAAAATACCAGAGTTTAATATTGTTCTCAACTTTAACTGAGTCAACAAATTCACATGACAAATAAATTCATATAAATTCGCATGACAGCTACCCTGGATTCCAGAGCCTTCGACAGTAAGTAATAAATTGAAACGTCACGAAGGCTCTGGTTCAACTGGAAGATTCTTTGATTAAACCGCGCCAATCACAAAGCAGAATTAGTGTTTTTTAGTACATATTTTGTACTAAAACCACTAATGCTTTTTTGTGATTGGCGCGGTTTAATCAAAGACTCTTCACGTTGAACCAGAGTCTTCGCGACATTTCAATTTATTATTTACTGTCGAAGGCTCTGGAATCCAGGGTACATGGCAGCCAACCAGTGCAGCTAACACGTGGTGGCCTGCACGCAGCACGCTACCTGCCTAAAATTCAGGTTGTGTGCAGCCTACTTACGTAGTTTCATTAATAATTTTAGATTCCACTGACTCGGTCACAGGCTCCGAAAGAGGTTTTTTATTTTTGCACGCGGACATATTGGTTATGAGCAAAGGAAAGTAATATAATTTAAAACTAGAAAATACATGCATGCAGAAACCCTCGCCTTGCTGACAAAACCGTAGCCCGCGTGCAGGCCCAAGGGAACTGATAGTGGGCCTGCAAGCAAGGCCCGGTATTTTGTAAAACGCCCCTTTTCATAACACGCCCCATTCGCGCGTCAATTGTCAAAAAAGAACCAATGACAGCACCCAAATATTAACAAACAAACTCGCATTAAAATGTTGCGGGGTTTTCTCTGCTTATTGAGAACATAAGCAACGTGTAAATGGCAGCGTTTTAACTCCAAAAAAGCAAGCAACGCAGTCAGTAATTGCCAAATTTCCAAGTGCTCATTTTCAACTAAAATCGGAACAGGCAAATTAGGACGAATTTCAACAGAAAACCAGTCTCAAACTTCAAATCGTGAGGGAAGTCGTGCGACCACATTAGCATTTATAATGTGTGCTTCGCTGTTGCCATTGTTATAAATAAATTGTCTCACTTATCAGATCATGTGTGCAATTCTTGTTGGCGGCGGAAAGTACGAATTTTATTTCAGTTATTTCATGTGGTAAAGAACTCTACAAAAGAATAGAGCATTCAGAGTCCAGATCGTTTCGTTTCAAACGGCAATTTAATACCGTCTTCTGTTTCGCTCTCTCAGCGAAGCCTTGTAAATCGCAAAGTGTTTCAAATAGGCTTAAGGAGGCTCCCTACAGTTGCGTGCGGGATCTTCGCGGGACCAGTACGTGAACTATCCCACGCAACCGCATGATCAAAACAAAACAAAATTTTTTTTTTAAAAAAAAGCTATTTCTGAAAGGTTTCTAATGGGAAAAAGCGTTGAATAATACTTCGTTTTGTGTGCCAAATTACTATACAGCAATTCTACATATGATACGAATACCACTAGACCAAAAAATAGCTACGAAACAATGTGTTTTAATGTTTTTAAATATACATTGTCAACTGTAAAACATTTGCAAAATTGCATACAAACGTTTAAAAAGTTGTTTATTTCTCAAGAAAACGTTCACGTTTTTAGTCGTGTTTCTACAAGATTAAAGTGATTATATGTAAACAGAAAAATATTTCAGTTTCATAGCCTAATTGTTCATTTTTAGCAAAAAGTACAAAACCAAACATGAAACAAAAAAAACACGTCCACCTGTTAGCAGGCTGTTACAGCTCATAGATTGAGTAAACGGCCGGATTCAATTAGCTTCAACCTTGTTTTCATCGATTTAATCCTCCACAATAATCCTTGGCTGTCCATAGCCCTCAAATAAATCGAAAAGTTGACAAAAACAAAACAGTAAAAACAACATTGCGGCTCGATTTTGCTGAATGAAAACTCGTTCTGCGCCGGCGTACAATCTTTTACTAGTCAGCGACGCTTTTCAATAGGGGAATTTCTCGAGTTACACGAGGCTATTTTCTAACTTTATTTGCATTTTACTCGTTAGTTTCATCGGTGACCTATCTTCAAATTTTGACCACGAATTTATTTTGCGGTAAATTTTATAAATTTCAAATTTTAAAAAAATCTGTAGTGTGGAAATTTCGCAATAAAGTTTTCGCTTTTAAAAAAATCACACACTACAGAATTTTTTTAAACTTTCACCACAGTTGCAGAGCATCATTCCTTATTGATATATGAAATAAAAAAGATAGGTCACCGACATCGTTTTTGAGATAGCGGCACATTTATGGGTTAAATTGGAAGGCTTTATGCTGTCGTCATGTTGCCATGGGAACATTGACATCGTCGAAATCCAGTTCGAAATATTCCTTAGGTGACCAATATTGCCACCAAGTCGAAAGGAATTCGCGTTTTGCACGAATAAGCCTGTTTTACGGAATTATTGCTTAAACAAGAATAACTGTAGGGAGCCACCTTAAATGCAACTGCATCTCAACATCAACCAAAAGATAATTTTCTTGAGGAACATATAACGTATGAAGTCTGTTTGAAATTAATGAAACTCAAGTAAAGGTTACTATAGTTTACCCCAGTCGTAACGAGTGATGTTCCAACACCTCATGACAAGCAATCCCCATTGGCATAACGGCAAAAACATCTCTTCCTTCAAGTAAACAATAAACGGTCTGTTCGTGTTCCATTTATAATCGAAAAAAGTGATCAATTTTCGAATTTTAAGCTTATCGAGAGCCTTTGTGATGAATCACTTATCTAATTATAGAATCTAACAGCAAACAGCCAATCAGAATGCCGCGTTCGTGGGCGAACGCGGAAAGTACAAAATACCGGGCCTTGCTTGCAGGCCCACTATCAAGTTCCCTTGAGCCTGCTCCCTTGGGCCTGCACGCGGGCTAACAAAACCGTTGTATTTTCCGAACAGGAAGCATCTAAAGTAGTTCTCATGGTAACACGATAATTTTTTAAGAATATTCTTAGAAATGAAAATCGCCTAAAAATATCACTTTTAATTACAAAATTATCAATTTCCCAACATATATATGTTAGGTATGTAATTATACGTAATACAAGCTTCAATTTAATGTAAAATTCAACCACAAACAATTCACAAAACGCTTTATAGTGTTCTTTAAAACTAAACTGCCTTTAAATATTAAATGGCTTCATCGATAAACTTTCAGAGTTTGCAATAAAATGATTTCAAATTCTCGCTTGCAAAAGCAAAGTGCTTTATTTTTTATTTAAAAAATTCAATATAATAAAAAAGGGAATCAATATTAAAGATACACTGAAATTATATGCTGTCTTGTTTAGTTGTTTCATATACGCAAAGGCCGTCGGGTTTTAAAGCCATTATAAAATCAATATTTAAAGCAAACATACCTTCGTTCACGTCGGCTCCCATCTTTTAGCTGATTCTTTCGCCCTTTCTTTCTTGAAATTTGCAAAATCTTGCAGAAATACGAGCAAAAATGAAGAATATTTGCAAGAAATTTATCAATCATCAACTCATCAAATCAAGAAATGTTTGCTATTTCGCTGTCGTCATGCAGTCGTTATAATGCAAACTTTAAATTGGACCAATCAGTGTCCGTTATTCATGACAGTCCGCCATATTTTTGAGATCAGTGAGGATGACCACCCATCGTTGGTGACCGACGCCCGCGCTCATTGATGAACTTTAGACTTCGCTAATGCTTTCGTTTCCCCGGGTGTAAATAGCCGGGGGGGAATTAGTACCCTCGCACGGCGCTTCGCGCCGCCGGCTCGGGGATTAATGAAAGGTTCATCTTCAAAACATTTCAGTTCAATCAGTTGATTCAAAAATTCCTTAAATTTCCTTAGAATTTTCAAAAATTCCTTACATTTCCTTGATTCCTTTTTTTTCCTTGAAACGCCTTTTTTCGGTCAAAATTTCCTTGAAAAAGGAAATTTCCTTGAAAGTGGAATCACTGATTGTGAAACATGTCACAATTAAGTTAAAATGCGGAAGCGGATGGAGCGGTCCACGGAACGGATATGCGGATAAAATACGGAACGGGTGAGGATAAAATGCGTCTTTTAATGATGTAACGACGTAGTGCTTATTATTCATAACATATCTTATACAGCTATTTCAATTATAGTTTATTAGATAAATTTAGCATAGCAGTAGCCTCGTGGGGATGCTTTTAGCGACAGCTGCAAATGCAAATGAAAATTTAGAATATGCAAAATTTGGTTGTTGGTGACACAATAAATAGATGAATTGCATCAGTTTCACAAGGCACGTTTCTGATGTGTTAGGCTTGTTTCAAACGTCACGCTACTCGTGTGCCGAGCGTATGAAAAGCAATAAATAATGAGATGAAATGCCTTTGGTAAATGTTTATTTTGTAGTGTAAGCCATCAAGCTTTTCCAGGTTGTCGGCGACCCTATATAGTTCTTGCAGTGTCTTTTTAAATTTGAAACTTCACACTATCCTTGGATCCCTAGTTCGTAAATGTTGCCAAGTCAGATTGCTTTTAATATTACCAGTATCGGCTTCTTATTGTTCAATCGCGCGCGACGATCGAGTTTTTCTCGTCAAATTAATTTACTGTCATTGCTCTCAGTATATCAGTTGTTTATTTTTGATTTGCTGCGTAAATCTGTAATTTGAAATTGTGGAATGTCCTGCTGGTGAATCTTCTGAATATAATTTGCGCCAAGTGGAAGTTCCAAAGTTTCAACTAATTACCATGCTTAGAATATATCACGTGTTGTAGTAATTCAATCTTTTCACACCAGCGCGCTAAGATCGACCTTTTGGGAGCAAACATTCAAACAGGAAAGATTTATATTCAAATTTTCTGCTTATAAAGATCGAAAGACTTGATAGAAGTAGAACACAAGGAGATTGTTTTCAAAGGTATGTCTCTTGTGTATTTACTTATTTGTATACCAATAAAATTAACTATTTTATTAATTGGTCAAAACAACCAAAAATATTTCGTTATATTAACCAATTATTATTGGTTGAAATGACCAATTAATTAATGGTTAATTTTATTGGTTAAAACGACCATTTTTAATTGATTCTCTCAGATGCATCCAGGTGACCAATTTTTTTTGGTCATTTCGACCAATCAGTTTTTACAGTCATGTAATTAATGGCAGGCCCGGCAAGGCAAAATTTGAGATTTATTTCTCGTGTTGAACATGATATCTCACAAGTGACCGTACTTTGAAAAGCGATAACTTTTACAAGGGCTTATAGTCGGAGGTTTACGGTATCTACTTGCCTACTTTGATTGTATGTGATCGTCTTTTATTTCTGGGTGACTTTACACTCTGTGCCTGCGACTGTCAACATAGGTGATAGTAGTGATGACAGTCGCAGGCACAGAGTGTAAAGTCGCCCAGAAATAAAAGACGAACGATCACATACAATCAAAGTATAGGCAAGTAAATATGATTTTAAAATATAAAATTCATTACAAATTTTACTGTGTAGTATATTCTATAATTATATATTTTTATATACTGATACACGTCTGGGCCCCCTTGGCCTGACAGTGAACTGTATTGGTATTCTCTGCCTGCATGGCAGTGACCTGTATTTCTTCATATTGACACAGGCCAGTATATTTCTTGCATTCAAAGGGGAAGGAAAATACCTAAATGATCCATTCTACATAATATACTTTTATACTTGAAAAATGTTTACATACCTTCAGAGGGTGCTTCGGGCGTCCTTTTCGTTTGGGTTGACTGCCATCTTTTTAGAAGCATATCTTGGCATACTGTTCAATTTGAACAGTTGTCTCGTCGGTAAATATCACGTCTTCAAACGTGTCCTTGTTGAGCAAAGCATTGGAAGCGAATATAAATCTTTTCATCTTATTTGGTTCGCGGACAAATTGGCAATAACGAGCCGTTTCGCTTTTCCAACCAAGTACATTTCGTTTGACCCGACGAACAGTGGTTGCGGACACTTCGACATGGCATTCCTTCGACAATTTTTCTCTCAACTCTGCCGATGTAAGCTCGTCGTTTTCTTTCATTCTGTCGTTAATGAATTTGACATGATCATTGCTTAATTTTGTTTCTCTGCCACTTTTTTCGCATCTTGAATGCTGCCAGTTCGTCGATATCGAGACAGAAAAGAGCTCACTGGTGATCTCGAAGCTTTTATTCCTTCCGCTTGCAGTAATTTTGTTATCTTAGTTACGCTTTCTCCTAAGGAATACAGGTTAATAACTCTCTCTCGAGCATACGCGGACAATTTTGGCATTTTAAAACAAAAATTTGTCTCGAAATTTGTAAGCGACCGACAACTTCGAAAAATCAAAATAGACGCTTTATTCGAAAATTCGGAAACGATCGTTAATTTCTGATTACGGGACGAACAAATTGCGGTGTTGTCTCGGCAACGGTTGACCGCGGTTTTTGTTTCGGTTAAACGCGGTCAAACCTTTGTCAACCTCGGTTAAACCTCGGTCAGACCTCACTCAAACCGCGGTTAACGTCGGTCAAACCGATTACATTTAAAACTCTCAGACCGAGGTCAGACCTAGGTTGGACCTAGGTCTGACCTAGGTTTGACCTAGGTTAACCGCGGTTTTTGTTAGGTTATTTCTGGATAGTACTGTACACTGCAGAATGATCCGTCTTGTTGGGATCTTCAAGTTGATAATTTGTTATCTATATAGAGCTGGTATAGTCGAATGCACATTTTGAGAATACACGTATGTAGATTGTATAGCTACAATTCAATTCGACGCACTTATTATGTCTTTATTTTCCTATGGAATTGAAGTATGGGGTTCTGCACTTGAAAAGAAGTACCTGGAACGGATTGATTAATTTCTTGAGATGCAGATATGGATACACAACAAAAAGCGTTCAGATAATTGATGTGATTAAAGAAAGAGACATGAGTATATTCGAAAAAAATGTAGTAACCCAAACCACCCTTTATACGAACTACTTCCGCCTAAGAGACAAAGACCGCTAAGAGAACACGAACATGATTTCATTTTAACGAAGGTTAAAACAGAAAGATTCAAACGGTCGTTTTTAAATAGGTGTCTTTTTAATAATTTTAGCTAAATAATTAATAAATAGACATAAATTTTATTGGAACCTTGTATATATGAGAGTTTTAAATGTAAAGTCACACGTCTGCTATTTTGTGGCTATATTTAATAAAAACTTTTTGCTTCGTGCTGTATATTTATATGACATCATCCTGCTTGTTGATCGTGATTTGGTTTTTAACGTTAACTTTCAATGACAAATGAATGTTTTGGGAATTTCTATTAATATGCAAATATATTATTTATTGCAAATAATAAAAAAGATAGCAAAGTTAAATATTGGCTATTGTTCAAGTAAATTTAGAATAGAGTCACAGATATATACTGTAGTATGGCAAAATAGTAAACGAAAAATATAGCACATGCGGCAAAAGCCTCGAGCGAAATTTCCTTTGCATGTTAATAAACAAGCGAAACTCATATATTTCATATGATATACAGCATGACATAATATATTTTTCCTTGCCCATGAGAAGAATTATTTAAAGAAACAACAATACAAGTAAAAAGTAAAGATTGTGACCATCTGTCACCCCCAATTTAATGCGAAACACGTGAATTTATAGAGAAACACGCGCACTGCTTCATAGCTCGTATTCCAGCGTGTTCCTTGTGGGGTTCCCGGTTCCGGCTTTTACCGACACCCGTCAAAGTGCACCATACGCCTGATTTTGATGTCACAGATACGTACTGTAATTGATTCTGCTGCTCTAATTCTGATGTGTTTTAGATATCTATCTCTCATCGACATCCAAGACCTATAAGGTATCACCTGTTCTATTTGCATCTGTATCCAAAAAGCGTTTCCACCAGTATATATGTTATATATATGTTATGTTTATAATTAACAAATATAAAACATTTCCCGTGTTGATATGCAGTTATATCAACACGAGTGGAAATTGGGAAAAGAGAAATTGTGTGGAAACGACTTTTATCTTCTCGTGTTAAAAACATTATTTTACTCACGGCTCGCTGCGCTTGTTCGTAAAATATTGTTTTCACCACTCGAAGATAAAAGTCATATATCTTCGCGCCGCCGTGTGATATCCTCTATATACATACTGAAGAGTAGTGAAGTGTACGACACTGTCGGCACGACTTTCCCTACATGTACAGAGACAGCGTTTAATTCAAAATTTCGAAATGAATTGATTCCTGCCTCCGGAGCTGATTTTACAGAAGATTTGGAATGTTTCACGGCATAGTTGAAAGTTCATTAATTAAACGTTGGACTGAGCAATTTGCAATCAAAATGTTGGTAGTGTACAAAGAATTGTAAATTAAGCAATAATAAAACACGCTAGCATGTTCCTCAAATTTAAGCATTTGGCAACAACTTTAGTGATATCTGAATATGAAATCGTCTAAACCTGAAAACCAGGCTAAACAACGACGGTTGACGTCGACCAAAACCTATTGAAATCTAGTCCGTCGGAAATGTCTTTCCTACCCAAGTCTAGTCCGAAATCTAGTCCGTCGGAATTTAGAGTCTTTCCTACCCAAGATTTCAATGTTTTGGTGCTGCCTAACAATGAATAAGTAAAATAACTACTGACCAATATGACAGTGTTACTTACAGTTTAATGTGACTAGGAAAATAGAGAAAAGTTTGTCATCAGATCGTCAGAAGGGGTATTTGGCCATGTACCCCCCCCCCCCAAGCCACGACGCGTCTGAACGTCTTTAACGATTGTCAACTCTAATTCTGATTCAGAGCACAGAGCTCATTTCTATGCCCTGAGATTTACCTGAACGTCTGCTGGAAAATTACATGAAATTACTTATGAGCAATTATGCATGGGGTTTAATTAACCCTAAATATACGCATTTAGTACGTGTAATATTTGGGTCATTCTAAGACTAAGAAAAAATGTAATATATTTTTAATTTAAATTTAAAAGCTTATTTTAATCAACATTTTTACATCGAAGTTTTGGGATATGATGGCATTAGACACATTTCAGGAACAGACTGAAAGCAAAATTAATTTCCATTTCACCTAACGATATTCTGATATCTGAAAATTTTAAAACCAAAAATGTTGATCAACATGGGGTATTTGCTGTAAGGTATATTAGATTTCTTAAAGTGACCTAAATGTTAAACAAAAGCTGATACTTGGGCTTACGCCCGTATTCTAAAAGCTCACTCACACTCAATGAGTGGAGGTTCAATCTGAGCTTCTATTGAGTATCAATGCTGTTTTTGAATAGCTGGAAGGTTAGTGTCGTACCTTACTGTGTGACTACTCACCCTCCAGTTATTCAAAAACAGCACTGACACTCGAGAGTATGGCGGGTGATGTGTGTCAAAATCCAATAACACATTTGGCAATGATAACTTAACATTTTGCTACAATAATAACACATTTGGCAACGATAAAGTAACCTTTTGCTACAATGTTGTGGCGGTTACAAGACATTTATTAACAATAACAAAACATTCAATTACAAAGTATTATTTTGCAACAACATACTAGTAAACGTATCGTTTTAATATTTGCCAACAATCGTACATTTGGCAAGTACAATCCCGTGATGCAATTGGGCACTACCTCCAAATGGCGCGAAAACGGTGCATAAATGGCGCGTAATTATTTTCGCGATATTGGATTACATGTGCTTTTTTAAGTAAACATGACGGAAAATGAGAGAGCTTCGGCGTCAGATGATATTCAGTCATCTCTACTACAGGCTAGATATATAATTGTACAGCTAGTGGATGGTGTGGCCAATTCACCACAAAATACATCTGCAAATACTGCAGCTGGTCTCTCAAAATTTCAAATTTTGGTGCCATTAACCATTCCCAATGTTTCCGGTCCGTAATTTTTATTATTCAAAATAGGACGTTGTATGACATCTACGAGAAGTCTGGCCTGATGTAGCAATTCGCTGTAAATTTCGGGATTTCGTGCTGTCAGATTTGCTAGGCATCGATAAAGGTCTTCAGAGAAATCGCGAATACGATCAATAACATCATCAGTCAATAACATTTCCAATCGCGTTATAAGAGCAGTTCGTACTCCGTTTTCTTCGATATCTTGATCGCCATTTTGTGTGAAAATAATTACGCGCCATTTATGCACCGTTTTCGCGCCATTTGGAGCTAGTGCCCCATTGCATCACGGGATTGTACTTGCCAAATGTACGATTGTTGGCAAATATTAAAACGATACGTTTTATATGTTGTTGCAAAATAATACTTTGTCATTGAATGTTTTGTTATTGTTAATAAATGTCTTGTAACCGCCACAAAATTGTAGCAAAAGGTTACTTTATCGTTGCCAAATGTGTTATTATTGTAGCAAAATGTTACGTTATCATTGTCAAATGTGTTATTGAATTTTGACACACATCACCCGCCATACGAGAAAAGCTCAGATTGAACTTCCACTCATTGAGTGTGAGTGTGAGTGAGCTTTTAGAATACGGACGTTAGTCTCGCTAATATAGATATGATAATTTTTTGCAATATTTTAAAGAACGGAAAACTGGTGCGTAGTATAGCGAATCAATCTATCATTCAAGTATTTGGGATAAGAAAGCAAGGATTAGACAACTTAATAATATATAATTGTAAAATATGCAATCTGGAATCCTGCCAAAATATTTAACAGTTATTCTACGAACTCGAGATGAATATGAGCTGATAGCTATGAGGCGCGTAGCGCCAAATCGGCTATCGTTCATATTCAAAGAAAGTGAGTGGAATAACTGTTTTATTATATACACAAGGTCTTAATTCACACATTTCGCTTTTCGGATATTTTCAATTTTTCTATTTTGTTTATGTTTTCATCTTCTCTCTTTCGGCCTATTATTTTTCCTAAATATATATTTTTAACCATTTTGAATTTTAAAAATTCTTTTGCCAACCTGTAAACAATTTGTGGGAGTATTGTGTTTTTAATCCTATAAAGGCAATAAAATGCGAAGAACTTGCCGTTTTCTCGTTCGCAAACGTCGGAAATTCAGTTGAGGGCCATTTTGTTTTTCTCTACTAGCGGGTTTTATATCAACAATCTATTGAAAAGTCAAACGTTTATGAGAGCTTTATCCTGAGTGTCACGCCTTTTGACGTACAGTACAGTGTACGATACGAGTAAAAAAAAATACCAGAAATTTTTTTATTAAAAATCAGCTATTATATTTCTATTTAGTTCTCGATTGCCGCACTAATCGTTTACCACGTTCCTTTGGGAATATTCAAACTTCAATGTATCAATAAAGTAAAGCTGCAGTTTGTTCAAATTCTAAAAATTAAAGACGGATAGTCTATGAACATTTTAGTGTGGGTATTGAATATTTTAATCAAGTGTGCGCATATTAACATGCTCGAGATATACATTATATGTAAAAATATATCGTTCAATATCTGTTTACACTGTCAAAATTTGCAGCTTGATGAATCAAATCAAATCAAAGCAGAATTTTATATATGAACCGATTTAGTATGAAAGATGTGCCTGTTGCTTTTATTGCCTGTTTCGTTTGGTTTACTGCTCATTCTTTTGTTAGCTTCACAACTTGATACTGAAGTTTCCTGTGTGAACGAAAACCGTCGGCCATCAGAATAGCCTTTATTACATAGTGGCCGGCTATATTCAATTAATATTATATTGCACTTTTTCAAATTGGGATAGAATACTTTTCTTTCTGGATTTTTTCAATTCATTTCACCATGCATACATGCACATATCGGTTCTACTTTGCGTACCTCAAAAAAGAGCAATAAGTGATATGGTTGGGGTAAATTTCGTTCTTTACAAAGCAAACACACATATTGCATGAACTGCAATACAAAGAAAGCGCCGTCGAAAGAATCTCACAATGTCTCAAAAGAACTTTGTGAGTACCATATTGAAGAGGTAGCTACTGAAGTGTAACATGTTGAAGTGTGGAACAGTTACCTTCCTTGCTTTCCCGGATTTTGACAAGCTAATAACTTTACGTAGCAAAAACAAACTGACTAGAGCGGCTCCCGTAGTGTCGTTGCATTTGGCTCGCAATCAATTTTGAGTCTGATTTTGTTTTCAGTCGTGACAAACTCTATGCGGGCGATACCAAATTTAACAGAAAATTCAGCACCAAAGTCAACACACCAGTATTTTACAATTGGATTAAATTAAATTAAATGAGAAACTGAACCGAATACTGGCAACTAAATTTTAACATTGCGCATAAAACATACAAAAGACTCTTCCTGCCCAGAATACTATCTGTCCAGTGTCCAATACGAAACTACAAGTGTTAGATACATTCAAAAACCTCGGTATGATCGTGGCACGAAAATAACCCAAGTGTATAACGCCATTAGTTGGCAAACAACTCGTATGCTAAGTTTGATCTCTTTTACCTTGTTGCACAAAGATCCAATAAAACCAGACCTATTCAGGAAGTCTCTGCACTCGTATGGTCACCATATTTAATTGAAGATATCAAAACTCTTGAAGAGCATCGCGTGTAGCGTGAAAACAAGATCGGTGAGAGTTGTATTATCCTGCTCGCAACCTCGTACTCAGGCTCTTACCTTCGCACGCTCCCCCGCTGCGAAAAGACCCTGGTTGGGGCTGGTCAGGTGACACCCTAAAATCTCGGGAGTTTTCAATTAGCGTTTTAAAAACACTCAGGGAGGAGTGGCAAGGTAATTATTGTCGATGTTGTCAAATGTAAAAACAAACAAAAGCATGCAATGCAAAGACATTTAGTGCATTTTATCGTTACCAAAAAGATATTGTAACCTCGGGCGCTAAATGAATGTGAAAGAAACTCCTAAAAGGTATACAAATCCTGTAGTGTGCCATCCAATACATGTCGATCGACCGCTTTGTCGAAGTGTTTGCGAAGCCAAGCATTTACAGTGAAGAACTTGTACAACAAAGCCAATTTCCAATTGCTTGTTAATATGTCCGAAACAATCTACCGTTGCAAACCTTGTGACGATGTACTTCCTCGCCTGATCTGCCGACCATGCCGAATAAAGGAGGTTAAACAACTTCAAGGCGAAAAATATTAAGACGGTGGTCTATAGTTTATACACTTCAATACAATATATACTACGCCGTACGGACACAAGTCACACGTCGCGGTAAAGTTAATGGTCGGACAACGCTCAGCCAAAATCCTAAGCTCACTCTCAAAACTCCATACTGCAAGTCAAGTACTTTCCAAGCATCCTACTTCAACCGCATTGTTAAAATATGGAACTACGCCTGTAAAATTGGGTCAGTGCCCCCCAGTGCCCCCCCCCCCCTACTCGGAAATAAAATCGAAATTATGCCCCCTTACGTTTTGCAGAACAAATAGCTGTAAATGTTTTTTTTTTTTTGGGCTAAGTACCGAAATTTGGTATGAAAAATTGAGATAAAGGACGTGGAAACCAATTGCAATCCTGGGACAAATTGTGTAAATTTTGTGTTTAAGTGATGTTTCCGAAAATTTTTGTTAAGTTTCGGAAAAAACTGGTTTGCCCGGAAAAAATTTTGGACCCCTAAAATGGTACACTGACCGAAATTTTTTTGGCGACGGGGGGGAGAGAGGTCGCGAAAATAAATTCCGGAAAAAAATTTTCCTCATCTCAAACCCTCTGTTTGATTCTTTCTGCAGTGCCCTCAGAAATTGAGAGCCAGCTACGGGCTTGTTAAGGACACGTACAAACATTGTTTAGGCGCAAAATTTGACATAGATATGTCATGCACGTGGACATTGATGCCTGATTGCTGTTGCCACAATTTCTAATTTAAATACTGTACTGTTTATTTCTTGTCAGTCTTTGAACATTGACATTGTAATGCAGAGTCTGTTATATGTTGTATTGTGACGGTGAGCACCTTGCATGGGACTTTGTGTCTCGTTCGTGCTTTAATTTGGCCCTTTGGGTCTTCTACAAATTGCATGTGCTTATGTTGTCATGTAGTTGAGGTTTTGATTGTCATTTGTTGTATTTGTTCTGGTGAGTGTTTGTCATATCGTGTTTAGACTTTTAATAGTAGATTTTGTGGAATACTTAATAAAATCAATAAAATAGATATAAACTCGTGATATAATTACTTTTGAAAATTATCAACCTTCAACAAAACAATACGCGTACCGGCAATTTCAAGAAAATCGGTTCAAAGCCTATCAACATTTGCAAACAACAATCAACAACAGAGCAAATATCATGATTATTAGATTACACTGATATCAAAGGAACTCGACTCAGTTCCTAAATATCACATATTCGAACCGACCTGACCGCGTAGCTCAGTTGGCAGAGCATTGGGCTAGTATTCCAAATGTCGTAGGTTTGATTCCCACCGTGACCAGGCATATTTTTCAAGCCTGCTTGGTGTGGATATACACTCAGTGAAACATCACAAGCATCTTATTCACCTGAGTACATCACACCAACAGGGCAAATAACTATGGGCGTACGGGAAGGAAAAAAATAGGGGGGGTGGAAAGAAATTTTCCCGACTTTTTCGGATTGTGCCCGCGTTGTCAAAAAAAAAATTTTAGGAGAAACTTTTCAAATTTGTGGTCGACGGAGGGGGGGGAGTAGTGATTACGAAAAATTCCTATTAGATAGCATATTCCCACAAAATTGACAGAATTTTCCACAAAAATGACAGAATTTGTCCCATTTATTTTTATAACAAGCCAATATTGCCCGGCTGTGAAGCGAATATTGCGCGAATGACTTTGTTTGCCCAACAAATTGGGGGGCGGGGGAAGGGCCCATGCAAATAACAATCAACAAATCTAATGGTGTATTTTTTAGAGGAATATTAGAAATATATAAACAGTATAAACAACTGTCAACTGACCATATACAACCTCGTTCCCAGGTTGTTTTTTTGAGAATTCGGCTATGAGACAAGGCCCTGGCACCGGCTGACCCTTTTCGTATTCTGATTGGTCAATGACAAGTATATTATTATGCAATCTTGGATTAATTTATGCACACTTTTGGTAAAATTAACATTTTCACGCAAGGAGTGCCATTATTGCATTATACCTTTATCTGTCTAAGCAATATTTTTTGCATAAGATTTATACACGATTTGTCGAAGGTTAGTATTATTGTTTCTTTAAACTGTGAAAGAACATGAATTGTGTGCAACAACACACCTCTGAACGAGTATTTAGGGAAAAATGTGGCTTCATTGCATGGCTTCGTATAGCGTTTATATTGTTGTGTACAAATAATTTCTTGTATTTAAGTCAGTAGTCTGTGTTTATAAATATGACCTTTGTTTTTGATATTCTTCATATTTAAAGTCGAGTTTATATTGGTGTAATTTCTAGTTACCATTAGAAATGCGACGATATTTTGTTATATGCAACACTGTTTACAACTTTTGAATAATGATATATGATATTATTTTATTTCAGAGACTAAAATTCATTCAGAAATTGTGCAGCGTGTGGCTTTATTTTTACCATAAATTGTGCTATAAAAGTTATTTGCTCATTTTGCTGATGTTACAGTTTTTGGATGTCTTTTGTTCTAATGGTATCAGAACAATTTCAATATGAAAGTGCATGTAGACGGACGGCCAAGTCATCAATTTGTACAACTGGATGGCAACTTTATGTTAGAAGCTGGTAACAGGCATTTTCTTATAGTTCAAGCCTTGGTGAACAAGACTATATGTGTTACCACTTCTGATTTTTGCTTTATAGCCAAAAATTTGAGAATTTTTAAATTTTGCCTATTAAATTACTATGATCGGAAAAAATGTAAAATTTCATGTTCTCGTATACGAAAAATAAACTATACCACTATATAGAGCGTAAAAAACTATATATAAGACAATTAAGTGAATTCTACGTTTTTCCAATCCTATTTCGAGTTTTTAATGTTAAAAAATGCAGAAATGACCAAATTAATGCTAATTAGTACCCATTTTGCCAACTTTAACCATCTTTAATTCAAAATCGGCTTGAAAATCGCACTAGTCGCTTGCTTAATTATCTTATATATAGTTTTTTGCGCTCTTTCTAGTGGTATAGTTTATTTTTTGTATAAGAGAACATGAAATTTTACATTTTTTGTCATCATAGTAATTTGATAGGCAAAATTTTAAAATTCTCAATTTTTTGGCTATAAAGCAAAAATCAGAAGTGGTAACACACACAGTCTTATTCACCAAGGCTTCAACTATAAGACAATGCCTGTTACCAGCTTCTAACATAAAGTCGCCATCAAACTCTCTTTAGAGGCACTTTTTGTCACCTTGGCCGGCCGACTAATGCAGGTGTCTTTAGACATCAGCTATAATGTATATATCAAAGTACAGATAAAATCCGTTTCCAACTTGATTGTGTTCGTGCAGACAAAGTTGTGGAATGATGGGTTTATGTCCATGTGCATGCATGCATGCATGTACTTTGATGCCTCAAGAGATGCTTCAAATGTGTAATAAAGGGCTGTTCACAGGAGTTGGGCTGGCTGGCCTTGAATGCTACTTCTGAATAACCTCTGCATGCATTGTTTTTATGACATTTTATTTAAAGATTGTGTTCACATGGCTGGACCAACCAGGTTACAATCAGGCTTAAAAATCAGGTTGCAATGCATGCTTGAAAATATGCCAAATTTCACTTTGCTGCTAATAATATTCCATGTCTGGACTGATTTGTTACAAGGGATGGAGGTTTTCCAGAGGTGTTGCATTACTACAGGGATCAGGCGCATTCTCCCCAAAACAGTCATTTCAATGGGTCATTTCAGAAAACATCCATACCACCCCCATGGAAGAAATTGGAAGTTAAACCCCCTACACCCTTCGCCTTCGGATGTCCTAATACATTTACTATAATCACAACCAATTTTTTCTACCCTTCCTCTCCGGACGGCAGAAATTTTCTCCGTGGGGGGAATGTGGATCTTTTCTGGAATGACCCAAATAATAAGTAGTATTCATAACTCAAATATGGAATGGCAGAGTTTTTTTCAAGGAGATGCTGGACACCACTAGGCAGTGCACACAACACCCCTGCACTACACCGGTACACCCCCCTGTTTCCTGTCATTATCAGCTTGCATGCTTCGTTTTGAAGCAAATGGCATCTGTGATCTGGCAAGGGGAACTAGCCAAGGGTGCGGGGTCAGAGTTAAACTCATGCAAACAGCTTCTAAGTCCTAATTGTATTGATAATTATGTACACTTTAGTTGGTAATGCACAGCAATTTCTAAAATATTTCACATTTTATTTAATAAAAAGTAACTTTACATTGTTTTGTTGTTTATATTAACACCTTGTACTTGGACAGTGTACCCATTCTAAGCTAAAGACGTTTTATAAGAAACAATTATCAAGGATTTTGCATGATAAAATTATATTTAAAAATAGCTGCTCTCCATCTACATGTAACACATGATTCAATTCTTGCATTTACCAAGTAAACCCAGGGATTTTCAATTCCCCCCCTCCTCCAATAGAATTCACTTGAAGTGACTGGGGCAAGGTAACTATAAGTATAAGTAGGGATATAAAAGTCAATTAATTTAAATTTTACAAATAGAGTTTTTTTGAATAGACCATTGCAAAAGTTTATTAATTTGTTTAACCCATTATAGTGGCAATGTGCCCTACTTTAGTAATAACTCATCTAATGCCAGAAGATTTTACTCATCAAGGGGAGAACACTGCCACTCAATGGATTAATATATTCACAGACCAGTTACCATCAAATAGAGGCAAAATATCCCAATTTAGGGACTATTTATTATTTATTTATTTATTTATTTATTTATTTATCAGCTTATATATAGTAGAACCATTTACAAGTTTAAGTCCAAAGGGGATAGCGCAAACGGGACAACGAGACCCATGCTAGGCTCACCCCCTCCAAAAAAGAGGGGAAAAACCCAACCTAATTTACTATAGACAAATATATATTACATAACATGCATATTAAGAACGGTTGCAGGGGCAGTCTCTTGTGCGCGACCAAGTGCATGCCATATCAACATTAAAAGTACTGTTGACCAGTGAGGTGTATGTCACATGCAAAAAGCTTTTAAAAATTGTTAAACTGGCGAACATTTCAGGAGAAGCTATTTTTCCAACATTATTCCAAGTTTTAACTATTCGGTTATAGAACAATCTTTGGAAACTCGATGTTCTACAGTAAGGAAATTTTAACATTAGAGATGGATGTTCGGTTTTCACGTATAAATGACACTAAATGTTCAATGTTCAACTCAGTGTGGCCGAAAATAGATTTATAGACCAGAACAAGATCTCTGATTTCTCGATCGTAAGCTGGTGGCAATAAATTGATCGAGTGTAATAAATTATAGTGCATAATTTATACACTAGGGTAGAGTGGGAAAAAAGGGAGGGGTCGTTGATTTGTTAAGTTTTGTTGGGGGAAGGGGAAGTTGGGTCGAGTGTTGTAAAAAACAGAATTATAACTGGTTTCAGAAAATATTTGACTACATATTAGTTGCCAAATGACATGAAATTGCATTGATACTATTAAAACACTAGTGGCCAAGCATATTTTTCAAGCCTGCCCGGTGTGGATATACACTCAGAGTAACATCACAAGCATCTAATAGTGTATGTTGCAAAATGTATTTTCTTCATAGTCAGGCATTCACATGAATGAAGATTAGAATTGCATCATGTTATATAGTCTCAAATATTTAGGGGGGGTCTCCATTATTAAGAGATCAGAAAAGGTGGTCCCATGACATTTTAACATAAGAATCTCCCACCCCACCCTAAGGTATAATGAATGGTCCCTTAAGGTGCATGCCATCTTGTTAACTAGCTCTAACTGGCAGGCCACCTTGCTCCTTTTGTGATGTGATGGAAATTCTATTCCCTTACTTTATCCCTGGGAACAAAAATTCAAATCAACTCTCCACCCTGATAATGTGCAGATGGTAACAGCAAGAATTGAAGCATGCAAGCTTTACTGGGGTACATACTGTTAGAAGCACAATTTGCACATGATAATTTGCCAGTCATGGGTTTAAACGTAATATTTCTTACCTCATATAGAATTCTTAAGGTCTTGTTTACATTTTATTGGAAGCAAAGTAAGATGCATCATGTCCAATAAAAAATCAGTTTTTGGCCATATCACTCATATGTCAGCTTTGGAACTTCAACAATATTTAGCTGTGAAGAAAACGTAAACAAGGAAAGAGCATACAAAACTTCCACTTCGTCTGTATTTAAAATATCAATGAATAAATACTCCAACCATTTGGCAGTTATCAGTGATGTTGTCAACATAGTCCAATTACATCATATACATCCAAAAATATTTCTTTGAATCACTGTATATTCTTCATAAACTCGCTCCAATCGTCGCACAGCAGAGTCTTCGGATTAAGGGTAAACACCAGGTTTAATTAACATACCCAGTTTAAAACACTTTCCGCGTCCTCTGAAGCAAGCCTGTCCAGCTGGAGAACATCTGTCGTAATACTAAATCTATTTTTCGCATATTTCAGCTGTTAATTTTGTTTAGCGAACGAACAAGTTGGAAGAACGACAACTACATAGTTCCCATTTAATAAAAGTTGAAAAATTTGATTTCGAATACGTTTGTAGCAAAAAGAAGGAAAAGTTTCAAAGGAATAAACGCATTTTTAAGCCTTTCTGAACCCTTAAATTTTGTGGACACTCTTACGTTGGCGGCCATGTTGAATTTTTATTTCGCATATTTAATTTTATCGTTAACCACGATTCGTGGTTTTAAAAGCCAGCCGGTGCCAGGGCCTTTTCCCATCGCCGAATTTTCAAAAAAGACCCTGGGAACGAGGTCGGACCATATGGTGACAGATTTGATACGAAAGTCAAGATCTTCAAAGCATGCGATTTTCTAGCTTTGTTGACTTGACTGTTGACACAATTTTAAAATGTTTTAATTTGTAATTAAAAAGCAAACAGAAAAACACAAAAATTACCAGGCATTTCGAACCATGTATCGCAAAAATGACGAAATAAAATTTAGATCACTCTGATCCACTCCTCAATCGCGGACAAAAGTGTTGATAAAATCGATCGACATTTTAGGAAAATACAACCAAATAACTTCATTAGGTCTCCCCCCACTCCCCCACTCAATGTTGCCAAGATTTTCCTCTCATTTTAAACGTAGTTCAACAACATTGTGTTGGGGGAAGGGGAGGGGGGTGTTTTAGACAAACTACAAGAATTAAACTACAATTTAAACTCTCACAGAGGCAAATTAAAATTTTATTAACAAGTTATGTCCACGATTGTGTGAGCACGAACCTTAAACTAGTAAGTGTTTTTTGGCCTATATTTGCTACTTATTGCCTGAATATCTCTACCGAGCATTAGATTGTTTTAGGTTAAACGACGTTTCATAGATTTAAAATGGGTTGCTCTCTGGTATATTCCCGTAGGGTTAGATAAACAGATGATACGCGATATTCATTGTCGCAATCACTTCGCGTTGTAGTAAAATGTAAATGATGCGCACTAAAACTTGTGCCATTCACGTACATGGTCCACGGCAATCGCACATTTTTTGTGTTTTGGATCGTATTTAATGGTAACTTTATATTAGCGACGACTTTCGGCGTAATTTACCGATAAACTGACATAGAAGTCCAAAACCGCTGGTAATTTGCAGTATATAGGTCATGTTAATATTTTGTCGTAATTCCGTTGCCTTTTTGTACTGCGTTGTATACTAAACTTCTAAGGTGAGTTTGTAAGATTAAAATATGCAAAATAAACATTTTCAATCTAGTAGCAGATTATTAGCTTGAATAGCGTAACGTAGATGACTGTGTAGTAAAATATAAGCAGGAACGCTTGAATGTAATTTGCTTATGCAGTAATTAACCATGCAACGCTTAACCAGACGGTTAACCATGGCTATAAATGTTAGAAATTATTCCAGGCAATGCTAGCTTTGGGACGATAAATTTTGTAGTTTTTTTATTTATTAGACATGAATGAACTTCCTTTTAAATGTTTACATCGTTATTATGGTTACCATTTGCTTATTTGGGCTTTTAAGCATGGTTCACCGTAATATTGATAAATATTTGATTGTTTTTAATAGCTTTTGAAACAAGCGGTTAACCGTAGCAAAACATCGTATTTCTGCACAATTCGCAATTGTGATAACTCGATCTTCTCTGATACAATCCTGCATTTTCTGAAAAATGTCAAAAATGCTACAATGACTACACAAGTATGCCAGCAAACTTAACATTTATCATTATTGTCGGTGGTTAACCATGCAGGTTAACCGTTCCGCGTGACGTGAAACCAGAGGTAGATATTCGCCCCAAAGCACAAATAATGTTTTTTTCTCGTTTTGAAGCTTAAAAATCTCGGCTGAAAGGAATATACAATGTGAACCGTAAAACCCTCGGCAGCTGATTGCATTTTAACGGGGAAAACTGAAATTTATTGGAGACAATCGTGAACAAAAGTGTCGATAAAATCGATCGACATTTTAGGAAAATACAATCAAATAACTTCATTAGGTCTCCCCCCACTCCCCCACTCAATGTTGCCAAGATTTTCCTCTCATTTTAAACGTAGTTCAACAACATTGTATTGGGGGAAGGGGGCGGGGGGGTGGGTAGACCAACTACAGGAATTAAACTACAATTTAAACTCTCACAGAGGCAAATTAAAATTTTATTAACAAGTTATGTCCACGATTGCTTGTAATTGAAGTGCAACGCTTTTTGTGGAAGCATGCAATTTGATACTCTGCCCCCCCCCTTTTAGGCAATGTATTTCTGTAAAGGTACGTGACCAGCCCCAACCAGGGTCTTTCCATAGGTAAGACCCTGGGTACGAAATTGCCCTGATCACTGTTACTTACGGTGTTTAATGGCACATTTTTTCGCATATAAAATGAATTACAATGTGTTTACATTCAAAGTTAAATTTAGTTAATTATTATTTGCATGGTCTTAAAATTTAAGGTAAAATAAGTTAAGAATATTATTAATATATAGCATAAGGATATTAAGTTAAGAATATTATTAAAATATAAATTGTTCAACCATTTAATCTAAGGTAGATTCCTTCCTCCATTTCATGGCATTCAGTTCAACAATTGCTCTTGGAAAGAAACTGTTTTTAAAACGTTCAGTTCTGCACATATACAATGACTGCCTATTTAAGAGGCTGTCTCTCTAAGAACCGACCAATGACTCTCGGCTCAAAAAATGAAATTGTTCGTTACTTTCACAATGAAATGTATTTACCCCAAGAACAAACAAACAAACACTATTTAGAAGTTTGAATTTTTATTAATTTTGAAAATTTCAGCCATTTTTCGGTAACGCGCCGTCGCGCAGAAAATCCTCTGCCTAAATCAGGAATAAAAATTTGCCGAATTCAAATACATATAATTTTAAAAGTATTCAACTAAATTTTATGATTTTTTCACCCACCCACGTGAAAATTATTCTACTTTGAAACTTGTCGTGTTTTATATGATGCTTTTACAGAACGATTACGACAAACTTTAGCGATATCAAGCACCGGGTCTAAATACGGCTTTGTACGCATATCAAATTCGAATTTAAATTTCTCAAAAGTGGCACCTAACTGGATTCAGTGACTAATATGGTTAAAAAAATGGCAGTTTGAAGTACCAATATCCATAATAAAACTTGTTACCAACCGCGATTTGAAGACTTGACAGCCTCTGAAATGTGATACAATTTGGCTATTTTGTTTAGATTCTATTATAGCGGAGTTGAAACGTCAGAGCTTCCAGTCACTTGTAAAATGCGCTGTTGGTCCGTTTTTTTACACAAGCCGTTAATATCATCGTAGTTAGCGATTTTTCTGTGTTCATCAACATCAAAAGTGGATTTAATTCGAAAAGATTTCGATCGATGTTGCGAGGTAAACGTGTACGCATTTGTATTAAAATTAGCTACTCGGGGAAAACGCGGAAATTATTGTCAATATTTCATCTAAACTCTGTATGTCTATTCTGCACGATTGGAAATGAATTTAAGAGGCTATCTCTCAAAGAACCGACCAATGGCTCTAGGCTCAAAAAATGAAATTCTTGGTTACTTTCACAATGAAATATATTTATCCCAAGATATAAACAAACACTGTTTGGAATAAAATCTGCTGTGTTGGTGTAATGACTCAGGTGAATAAGATGTTTGTGTGATGTTACTCTGAGTGTATATCTTGGGCTAATATTCCAAAGGTCGTAGGTTCGAATCCCGCCGTGGCCAGGCATATTTTTCAAGCCTGCCCGGTGTGGATATACACTCAGAGTAACATCACACAAACAACTGTTTGGAATTTTGAAATTTTATTATTTATTTTTAAAATTTCAGCGATTTCTCGGTCCCGCAGAAAATCCTCTGTCTAAGTAGGCATAAAAATTAGCCGAATGCAAATACATATAATTTTAAAAGTGTTCAACCAAATTTTATGATTTTTTCGCCCACGCGAACGTGAAAGTTATTCTACTTTGAAACGTACCTGGTTTTATGATGCTTTTACAAAACTATTATGGCAAACTTTAGCAATAACACTCTCCAAGTCCAAATACGGCTTCGTACACATACCAATTTCGACTTTAAATTTCTCAAACGTGGCTCCTAACTGGATTCGAAGTGACTAATATGGTTGAAAAAAGGGAAGTTTGAAATACCAATATCCACAATAAAACTTGTTACCAACCGCGATTTGAAGACTCCAGCGCCTCTGATATTAGTTACCTTCAATTATCGCAGAGTTGAGACGTCAGAGCTTTCAGTCATTTATTAGCAGATTTTAATTACTGTCATTTATTAGCAGAAAACAATTACTGTCATTTATTAGCAGAAAACCAGAAACATGACGAATTGTCTTGTTTCTATAGCTTCTCTTCCGTGTAATGCACAGCAATTCCATTAGTATATATTTGACATTTTTGATTCCCAACTATATCTTCACATGATACTATACCTTATAGGGGTAATTTACGCATTAACAAAACGCTCTATGGAGCGTTAACTCGCTGGGGCTGTAAAGCGAAGCGCGCCATAGAAGGGTCTGGAAAGGACTTTGGAAAGTCTAGGGCTGTACAAATACGCACATTACTTTATATGATGCCAGATACAGTACACAAATATTTCTATAGACCTTTCCTCTTCTAAGTGAAATTTTGATCTACACTAGCGTGGACAGAAATTTCATCACAGCTTGACAGGGCCGCCGAGAGGGGAGAGGGGGGATTGCCCCGGGCCACGAGGTTCTGCGGGTCCCTAGAAATTTTTTGGTGGGCACCAGTCATTTTTTTTGCGCGAAATATTTCCGTTTTTAGGCCACAATATCTGTTTTTTTCGGGCAAAGAACCGAAATTTGGTATGAAAAATTTGCAGTAATTTCTGACAAAAGCATTTACGACGTACTCGTCCGGAAACTTTTTTGAATACGGTCCCCTAAGAAAGATTTGCCCCGGGCCCCCGCCAAGTTCTCGGCGTCCCTGCAGCAAAGAATAATGCACACGGAAGGTCGACTCGAGTAACCGCTGCCACGCCATGATTCATCATCAAAATGCTGACGCCATGGTCCTAGCCAGTGCGGGTTTGAGGCATTCCCCCCCTGGACGTCCGCCATTTTGAATATTATCAGGGGGGTGAATGGCGTCAGCATTTGATGACGTCAGCATTTGGTGACGAATTACGGTTACGCCAAAATCATAGGAAAAACAAAGAAGTCGCCCTTCTGTGTACGTTATTCTGCGCCTGCAGCTTGAAAGAGCATGACAAAATTAGTCATATTTAAAATGCGGATAATATAGCGATGCGAAGTTTGCCGTTTTTCAGTCATTTTGTATTACAAATGGGAAATTGACCATCAGTTTCATTATCTGATTATCAATTTCCCGTTCGTACTGCAAAATGACTGAAAACGGCAAGCTTCGCAAGGCTATATTTTCCGCATTTTACAACTTTTTGCAACAAAACTTCGGAATATTACTAATTCTGCAATGCTCTTCCAAGCTGTAATGAAATTTTTGTCCAGGCTAATCTAGATCAAAATTTCACTGAAAAGGGGAAAGGTCTATTAAGATCTAAGCCTGACCCCGAGCTAAGCGGAAAAGTCGAATACGAGTGCGAAAGCTTAACACACTAAAATGCGGTACCTTACATGTCAAGCTATTCTGTGCTACAAGTACCAATAAAATTCCGGCGTTTATGGCCCACAAGTATTAAAAGTTGTATTTTGTAGAACGCTACATTCTTCTGTTGGCCGCTAGTTTAAAACGTCCAAACTAAAATATTTTTGGGCTTTTGGGCTTGAAATATTATCAAAATAAAGAGAGAAGTTAGACGAATCTACTGGTATACGGCCGAACAAGAGAAAACCAACGATACCAAAGTTATCAAGGATCAAACATATTGCATTTTATATAATTTTTATAATTTGAGCGGTTTGTCAACAAATAATACAATTTCGCTTGGCTTTCAAAGACAAACGCCACAAATCGCTAGAATACTGTTGTCATGATCAGTTGTTTAGTAATACAGTTGAAACCCGTAGGTACAATTTCTCATTCACATATAAGTACAATTTCTTACGTTGAGTACAATTTCTTATATTTTTATCCGCCATTACTTATTACTATTAGGCATTACAAATACAAGGTCAAATACAAGGTCGGACAAACGGCGAGTATTAAATTTGTCAACAATAAAAATGTCGCTTGATTTTCAAGGTCCATAAATCGTTAGAAGACTGTTGTTTAGTGATACATTTAGCATCCGTAAGTGCAATTTCTTATGCTGAATCGAACGGTGGTATTTTTATCCTTATTGGCTATTGCGCCATTACTGTAATAGGCATTTATACAAATACAATATCATATTTCACACTGAGTACACTGCAGTTTTCACGGACTGTTGTTCGATAAAATTCATATCGATATGACACGAATATGCTTCTCATAAAGTAGTTATTTATTAAAACTACGTTGTGCAGTTTAAGTTATAACCTTTTACCTTGAAATTGTCTTTGGCTCGTTTATATTCAGATTCAGTAAATTATGATCGTGCACGGGAATTCCACGATCCAAATTTCGGATTTTCAGAGCCGTGCACCAAGTAAAACGCATTAAATAAACTAGCAGGAATGTCCACAGTTACACACAATCCAAAATCAATAGAAAACAGGTACAATTGGTTCAAAATTTTCACGAAGTTGTTGAAAACATTTTGCCCACTCCACGAAAGTCCCCGCCATTTTGAAGGTCAAGCAGCTCATTAATATTCTATTTTGTGGCTATCGACGATCGGAGATTCGAGATTGGAGATTGAAGCCGAAACCTATACTCGCCCGGGGCACAGGTGCCCCAGCGAGTAATTAACATTCCCCACTTTAAATACATCGTGAACAGTTTCTATCATTTTTCTTGCCGACGTTTCATATAAGAGTCTCCACATGACCTGGCCTACCCACACCCCCAGTACGACTCTCCCCAATCCAACTGTACCCCAACCTCGCGTTTTTGTGACGTCATTTGAAAACTCTTGTATGAAAATAAACTGACCCTTTATTAGCTTTCCTTAAACAATTCCAGGTGCAGTTGATATAAAGGTCCTCAAATAACATCATAATAGAGGTGGGGTGGGTGTAGGGTAGGGGTCAGGATAGAGTTGGGGTGGGGGTCATTTGGAGACTATTCCGTATATGACTCTTTTATTAAATTTCAGCCAAGCCCTGGTTGAAACACTAATAAAACCCTTATTCAAACTATAATCCAAATCCAATTTAATTGGCATGCACGTTTGCAACTGGATCTTTTTATAATAATCAGTATCTATAGTAATCTTCTAGATCAAGTCTTTTTTTTAGTTTAAATCAATTTCTAATCGTGCAGAATAGACATACAGGGTTTAGATTAATAAATATCAGCATTGACAATAATTTCCGGGTTTTCGCCGAGAAGCTAATTTTAATACGAAAGCGTACCACGTTTACCTCTGCATCGATCAAAATCTTTTCGAATTAAATCCACTTGTGATGCTCATGAACACTGAAAAATCGAATAATATTAACGGCTTGTGTAAAAAACCGGACCAACAGCGCATTTTACAAGTGACTGGAAGCTCTGACGTGTCAACTTCGCCATAATTGGAGCTAAACAAAATAGGCAAATTGTATCAAATTTCAGAAGCTGTCGAGTCTTCAAATCGCGGTTGGTAACAAGTTTTATTATGGATTTGGGTACTTCAAACTTCCCTTTTTTTAACCATATTAATCACTGAATCCATTTAGGTGCCACTTTTGAGAAATTTAAAGTTGAATTTGATATGTGTAAAAAGCCGTATATAGAGCCGATGCTTGTAATCGCTAAAGTTTGGCATAATCTTTCTGTAAAAGCATCATAAAACCAGACAAGTTTAAAAGTAGAATAATTTTCACGTTGGTGGGTGAAAAAATCATAAAATTTGGTTGAATAGTTTTAAAATTATATGTATTTGAATTCGGCAAAGGATTTTGAATAGGCAGAGGATTTTCTGCCAGACGGCGCGGGGCCAAAAAATCGCTGAAATTTTAAAAATTAATAAAATTTCAAAATTCTAAATAGTGTTTGTTTGTTCATGGGGTAAATACATTTCATTGTAAAAGTAACGAAGAATTTCATTTTTTGAGCCGAGAGTCATTGGTCGGTTCTTAGAGAGACAGCCTCTTAAGTCTCTAATATAATATTGTTGAGCACAAGCTCTAGATTGTGTCACGTGTTCAGCAAGGGGACCCGCACGTTTAGCAATCTGCTGTAAGGTATTTATACAAGTTTCGTTTTGCCTGTCGCTAAGTTTTGTGCAATCAGCCAATTGGAGGCCAAAAGTTAAGAAAAACTTGGACTGTGCTTCTTTGATAGAGTACTAAAAATATAGTGCATTAATGGGGTTCATTGTTATAAGGAATGACGGAAGTTCTAAGCCAAAGCTTTTTGCCCGCGCCCTATCCCGGGAATCCCCGAAAAGAAATTGACTTCTGCTGCAACTATTTTTATTATAGATATATAGATATGGCAGTCATCCCACCCCTTGTGAAGCAGGACGTTTTCAGCAAGTAAAATCGTTGATACGATTTGGTGTTAATGATCCTGAATTTGACAAGACAGTTATGACAGAATGTTAACTTTGCGGCATTATCTTGTTTACTGGAGTTTGTCAAGTTCAGCATGCGTAATGTTAATAAGACAAACGGTGATGGCAATACAGCTCTTCATAAGGCAGCAGGTTCTGATTCTCTAGAGATTCTCAAATATCTAGTTGAACATGGTGCTAATGTTAATCAGAAAAACGGTAATGGCCGTACAGTTCTTTATAACGCAGTATATTCTGATTCTCTACAGATTGTCAAATATTTAGTTGAGCAGGGTGCTAATGTTAATGAGGAAAACGATAATGGCAGTACAGCTCTTCACAACGCGGCAAGACGTGGTTCGCTGGAGATTGTCAAATATTTAGTTGAACAGGGTGCTAATGTTAACGAGAAAGACGGTGATGGCGAGACAGTTCTTTATAACGCAGTATATTCTGATTCTCTAGAGATTGTCAAATATTTAGTTGAACAGGGTGCTAATGTTAATGAGGAAAACGATAATGGCAGTACAGCTCTTCACCTAGCGGCAAGTGATGGTTCTCTAGAAATTTTCAAATATTTCGTTGAACAGGGTACTAATGTTAATGAGGAAGACGATAATGGCCGTACAGTTCTTCACAACGCGGCAAGACGTGGTTTGCTGGAGATTGTCAAATATTTAGTTGAACAGGGTGCTAATGTTAACGAGAAAGACGGTGATGGCGAGACAGTTCTTTATAACGCAGTATATTCTGATTCTCTAGAGATTGTCAAATATTTAGTTGAACAGGGTGCTAATGTTAATGAGGAAAACGATAATGGCAGTACAGCTCTTCACCTAGCGGCAAGTGATGGTTCTTTAGAAATTGTCAAATATTTCGTTGAACAGGGTACTAATGTTAATGAGGAAGACGATAATGGCCATACAGTTCTTCACAACGCGGCAAGACGTGGTTCGCTGGAGATTGTCAAATATTTAGTTGAACAGGGTGCTAATGTTAACGAGAAAGACGGTGATGGCGAGACAGTTCTTTATAACGCAGTGTATTCTGATTCTCTAGAGATTGTCAAATATTTCGTTGAACAGGGTGCTAATGTTAATGAGGAAGACGATAATGGCAGTACAGCTCTTCACAACGCGGCAAGACGTGGTTCGCTGGAGATTGTCAAATATTTAGTTGAACAGGGTGCTAATGTTAACGAGAAAGACGGTGATGGCGAGACAGTTCTTTATAACGCAGTATATTCTGATTCTCTAAAGATTGTCAAATATTTAGTTGAACAGGGTGCTAATGTTAATGAGAAAAACGATAATGGCAGTACAGCTCTTCACAACGCGGCAAGACGTGGTTCGCTGGAAATTGTCAAATATTTCGTTCAACAGGGTATTAATGTTAATGAGGAAAACGATAATGGCAGTACAGCTCTTCACAACGCGGCAAAACGTGGTTCGCTGGAGATTGTTAAATATTTCGTTGAACAGGGTGCTAATATTAATGAGAAAAACGGTGATGGCGAGACAGCTCTTCACCTAGCGGCAAGTGATGGTTCTCTAGAAATTGTCAAATATTTCGTTGAACAGGGTACTAATGTTAATGAGGAAGACGATAATGGCAGTACAGCTCTTCACAACGCGGCAATTCGTGGTTCGCTGGAGATTGTCAAATATTTAGTTGAACAGGGTGCTAATGTTAACGAGAAAGACGATAATGGCCACACAGTTCTTTATAACGCAGTATATTCTGATTCTCTAGAGATTGTCAAATATTTAGTTGAACAGGGTGCTAATGTTAATGAGAAAAACGGTGATGGCGTGACAGCTCTTCACAGCGCGGCAAGATGTGGTTCGCTGAAGATTGTCAAATATTTAGTTGAAGAGGGTACTAATGTTAATGAGAAAAACGGTGATGGCGTGACAGCTCTTCACAGCGCGGCAAAATGGGGTTCGCTGGAGATTGTCAAATATTTAGTTGAACATCATGCGGATATAAATTGTAAGAGCATGAAAGATAAAACTGCTCTTCACTATGCTGTTGAATTTGGCTCATTGGAAATGGTGGAATATTTTGTTGAGAATGGCGCAAATGTAACAAGAGAAGAACTCCATGACGAGAAAACAGTTTTGTACCTGGCTTTTGCAACAAACAATGAATTTATTTTTTACTACCTTCTCCAACATGGAGCGATAAAAGATATGCATGTCTACGATTATTCTAGCCGTTCATTTTTAAATATAGCATGCTATGAAGGCCGAACTGCTCTAGTTGAAATATTACTAAAGTTTAACGTGAATATGCGACAAGAGCTAGAACTTATATGTGGCAATGATGAAATCATCAATATGCTCAATCTGGAGTTAAAGAAGTCTATTAAGCATCGTGACAGCATTAAGAAATTGAAAGCATTGGACAAACAAATGTTGACAAAGGTAATGTATTTTGAAGTGTTTAGGTAGTTGGCAACTTTGTTTCAAATCTTATATGACATTCGATTGTCAATGTATCAGTGCCTTTTTTTCGTAGAGTAACGCCTGTTTAAATAAGTTTGGTTCTCGCTTTTTCAAACTAAAGAAGTTCCCGAACATGTTTTCATTAACTCTGCAGCAAGTATTCAGGTGGTCGGTCCCAATTTTGGAGTAGAGGTGTAAGGCCTCCTTTTGGGGGATAATGCCACTTATTGTTGCATAATGTCCTCAATGTTGCAAAACATTCCTTCGACTACTTAGTAGATGCCAGTTTTGGGCAATCTTCATCATCCAAATTCATCATCTACTCAGGATTTTTTTAATGAAAACCTGGTTCGCAATTGTTTGCAAGTCCAAAATTAACATTACTTAGAACAGGAACGCCCCACTATAGAGGAGGTTTCCCTCAGATTGCTTTATTCCAATTACAGACCCACGCCACTCCTTGGCGAATAATTGCTGCGGAGCGAGCGAGCTTGAAGCGAGCGAGCGAACCAGCAATCTATTTTGTGCAGAGCGCCGTCTGTCAGTAACTTTTTCCAGCGCGTTGCATGATGTTCAAGCTCAGATTCCATGTGCCTTAACTCACAACATCATAGACAAGTAGATTAGTTTTAGTTTCTTTCAATACTGTGTATATATATGTGGTAAATGCGCCTAGCAGTATTAGACTTAATATGACATCCGGTAGCAAAAACCTGTGTTATAGCTGCCGAGCGTACTAGTGAGCTTAAGCAAACGACGTTTTTTCAACACGGACGTCACTCCAAAATTGGTATAACTAATTTTGGCGGCATTTTGAATCATAGGGCTCGTGTAAGAAAGCAAGAAAAACTTTAAAAACCTTATGTTTTCTCATATGTGTTCAAAATTCCCACAAACAGACTTCTTAATCCAGTCCTTCCTGGGTAATCTGACGTCGGTGTTGACAAAAACGTCGCTTGCTTAAGCTCGCTACTATTCCTGACACCCGGTGGTTTCTCCAGAGTTCGCTCGACCCAGTCTTTCGCGCGATCTATGTATCGTCGGGATCTCGATTTGTGTCTGTCTTTCTGTCTGTAAAGATGCATTCCGGGTGGAATAATTAAGGTTACATTATATGATGAGACTCTGATTTTGTCCAAAACATTTTTTTTATAGATTTATATTAAGTAATGATATATCTCTCAATTCCAGCAACTTTTTTAAGAAAATGTTAAAAAGCGACCGAGAAATAGGGGACAATTCTATGAACATTGAATAGCTTCGTGCGACACTTGTAATTATGATTGATTCGAATTGTCACTCTGCCAAACAAAAGTGTGAAGTAATTTAGTTTGCTAGCGTCAAATATCAAGGTGTGAAATTCCCTAAAGTATAAGTGGTTAGTTATTGTTCGGAGGCATATATCATTGCGACAACATTAGAAAGCGTATAATAATATATAGTATTTACAGAATCTCTCCGAGTTCAAGCTATGCGCGATGTCGGCTTCGCGGAGCGAAAAGGCAAAGACACAAAGAAAGAACACTAGTCCGTTTTGCTCTCGCAGGAAAAGAAAAAGTGGTGTCAAGCGAATTAGTATTGTCGAAGTAAACGGAGAAGCGTTGAAGACGAGTGACAAAGGGTCTTGGTTCGATCAGGAAAAACAGTGGCCACGCGAGGTGGGCAATCTTAATTCTTCAACCGAACTGGCGAGTACATCTGTGTCTGTGAGTAAAAGGAAACTAGAAGAAAGTAAGAAAGTTTTTCTTGGCGAAAATAACGGCGCTGATAATACTGATTGCAGCACTGAGTGTTCTAGCTCAGACAACTTCGAATTACAGGACCACGAGGACGAGAGAGCCCATGTAGAGTCTGCTTTCGTAAAACCCTGTGGAAATTACATCATTAATCTAGACAACTTGCAAGAGATTTTGGATTCTTTTGCTGTTTGTAAAGTCTCCAACCATTCCCTACAAATTGTCGATAAAGCTGGATCAAAGCAAGGTCTTGGAGCTAAATGAAACTTTCGTTGTACGAATGAATCGTGTGAATCTCTTGAGACATTCCAACCTCTACCAATTTCACCAAAGATTGGGAAAATCTGCGAAATAAATCGTGCGTCAGTTGTTGGTTTTCGGGCAATTGGGAAAGGCCGATCAGCAGCCGAAAAATGCTTAAGTTTTCTCGGTCTCGCTCCTGTTTACACCTGGGACAAGCATACCAAACTCATTGAAGAGAAAGTGAAAGACCTAACTGAGACTGATTTTAATCAGGCTGTCTCACAGCTGAAGCACCTAAAAAAAACAACTGGTGTAGTGGCAGATTGTACGGACCAAGAACTTCAAGAAACAGCGATTGATATTGGTGCTAGTTTCGAGTGCTCATTGAGCTCAAGAGGTTGGTTTGCGCGAGATGGTCTTGTCGCCGCTGTTTCAGAGGATACAGGAAAAGTATTGGACGTGGTGTACCTTACGAGGGAGTGCCAAAAATGCAAAGAAATGGAGGAGAAACGAGCTACAGTGTGTGTGTGTGTGTGTGTGTGTGTGGTGGGGTGTTAGGGGCGGGAGGGTCTGAGTCTCAGACCGACAATCGACAGATTGTGGTGAACATGTTCCCTCCCAATTCTTTTATACCACACTCAGATTAAGACAACTGATAATTTTCTTATCAGATGCAGTACAAGATATTACCAAACTGTTACATTTTTAAATTTCACTGGAGATTACTGATGACTAGTAAATTATGCCCTTGTTTTCACATTGCTGGTAATCCTATTTGATTTTGTACTCTGTAGTACCTAATTGTTAATGTATCTTAAAACTATTTATTTTAGGCAATGGCATCATCTGGAGTAATGCAATTATATCATCGCTCACACTGTTAATTTCAGGGTGTTAAAATAGCACCTCGGGTGGTGTTAGATTAACACCAACTGGTGGTGTTAAACAAAGGTGTTATTTTAGCACCATTTTTCGGTGCTAATTTAACACGACATAAATAAAAATATTTTGCAAAGTGTTAATTTAACACTCAAATTGTTTAACACCACTTTAGAGGTGTTAAAATAACACCCACTTAAGGACAGGTGGTGTTAAAATAACACCGGTTTCTGGTGCTAAATTCTTGGTGTTAAAATAACACCATAAGTCGTGTTAAGAATTTGTATTCCCCAGTGTTAAATTAGCACTGTTTGTGGAGTGAGAACATGGGTGTTAAAATAACACCTTTTTGGTGGTGTCAAATTAGCACGCAGCACGAGTGTTAAAATAGCACCTTTTTGGTGGTGTTAAAACTGTTTGCATGTGCAGTTAGAATAACATATATTCTTGAACTAAAACACTTTTACAGTATAACACGGTCTATAAACACACGTTTTGAGCCTGGTCTACCGTCACAGGCAAGGGCTGGCCGATTACAGGTATTTCGCCAAATTAATTAATTGGCAAATATTTATCCGAATATTATTTACTGGTAGCATGAAACAGCCGCATATTAATTTACTGGCAAATTATAAACCATTTCACAAATGAAACATTTGAATTCAGAAGTTAATAACTAGACATAATAATAAATTAACAGAAATAGTTCCCAAGTCACATGCATGTGTCATGTATGTTTATGCATTTCATCATACAGATTGGAAACTGGCAAAATTGGACCTCAAAATTTCGCATTTTAAATATTATAACACGCTATAATTTGCAGCAGAAGTAACACAATATGAAGACTAGAGGGCACTCAGAGACTGCATACCTCCGCCCGTTACTCGGAAGTGAAAGACAACCTTGGAATTTCCTAAGAAATCCACTTTACAATTCTTAAGCATAAAAGATTTCAGGCCCCCGCGAATTGAAATCGAATTGCTAATAGAACATATTACTGTTGTTGTACTGTACAGTACTTGTAAAATAAAAACTTATTAAGTGTCATTAAATAAATGCATAAATTTTGCTTTATGCACTCGCGCGTGCAGTAATTTTCACCGTTGTGTTATTTTAAATTCCCAGGCAGCTAAAATCTTTTGTCTTTAAAACAATGTCGATTTCTTGGGAAATTCCGAGGTTGCGTTCTTTTTATACACCCTGTATTCAGAGGAGGAGTGAGGACTATACCGGCATGCAACGCGGTCAGGCGCGGTTTATTACATATTATCGATTTCTCGTTCTGCGCCGTTATTGTTCGGTCGGCTTTCGCTGTGTTTACACCTCGAGGCTTCGATAGATTTCAGAAAAGATTTTATAGAAAAAAATTGTAAAATGGTGAATTTTTGCACTATTCCTGGAAACAAAGCTTCGTTTTTGGGTGGACACGAGCTTCTGTTTGTTCACTGTGTGTCAAAACAGCCTTTAATCTTGATTCCGGAAGGATTAGTGGATTACCGTGTGATGAACTTGAATGTAGTGAGGTTATAAATGTTTATAGTTTTATGGATAGTTTGAAGAATAGTCCTTTGTCCAGCTGTGGCGAAAAAATGATGAAATTGTTCGCTGATTGCGGTAGTCCTGCACTGGTACACATTCATTCTAGTTGTGTTTTTAAGGTAAGATGATTTATATAAAATAGAAATATAAAAATGGTCTCATACTGTATTTAATATACTAAATTATATAAAATACAGTCATCTATGATGTGATTGATATATTTCGCTTAAAATTGTTGTAATACAGCAGTATTTAAACGTATTTTTATTTCATATCATGTAGTTCTTCGAACCTAATGATCCACGGCCGGGAAGGAGGTAACAAAGTATATAACAATGTTATCATTGTTATGTTGTGGGAGTTTGATATTTCAACATCACCAACATCCCAAGCAATCCCACCATGTGACCCAGATAGTCAAAATGATGAGCTGGACAACTGATTGTAATTGTTTTAATTTACCAATAAATCCTGTTTGCCCTGACGGGCTGACGGACATTCATACACACCGAACGATGGGAGAAGCGCCCAGTGGTAGCAGTGTTGATGCACTTGATGGTGAACCTGAAGGAGGGGCAGTGAATGTAGAGAATGAAATGGAGAAATTCAGCACTGTTACAGCACTATATATATATAGAGTATATATGTATTGACTATTGTGTGATGCATTGCAAGGATTTATTTTTCTGATCAACCAGTTATCTATGCTCAAAATATGATCAACCAGTTATCTATTATTTTACTTTGCCTAAAGCCAGATTATTTTACTGTCTAACACTAGACAATTTACTCATCAGGGGGAGAGTGCTGACACTCAATGGGTTAAAAAAAACATTCAAACAAAATGTTTGGCAGAAGCTGCAAAATTGTTTATTGGTGTCTGGTGTGATACTGACATTTCTTTTATTTGTAAGGATAGAGCTGGAGAGCTTCTAGTTGTACAGTCTTGGCCCCAATCTCCTACCCAGAGCAATGTCTGTGCACAGGCTAGGAAGGCATTGGCTCTGGGGAAATAGATTTTTTCCTGTGCTGTGATTGGTTTAACGTTTATCAATAGTGCATGCCGACAAACAACCGGAACCCCTAAATTTAGGGGTTCCGGTTGTCTATTTCCCAAGAGCCAATGCCTTCCTAGCCCACGCACAGGCATTGCTCTGGGTACGAGATTGTCTTGGCCCTAGCCCGGTTTTCCTATATTGCATTGTTTTCCTCACTTCCCTGATTCTAGCATAAGTATTGGTATCCCATGGACACCATCTTATCAGTTTTGACAATCTATGTATGGTTTTCATGATTTTCAATGTTTTGTCTTCTCTTGCTCATCACAAATGGATCGTTCCAGAAAAGATCCACACTCCCCCCACGGAGGAAATTTCTGCCGTCCGGAGGGGGAGGGAAAAAAATTGTTTCTGATAATAGTAAATGTATTAGGACATCTGAAGGGGGTAGGGGGGTTAACTTCCAATTTCCCCTGTGGGGGTAGTATGGATGTTTTGTGGAATAACCCAATTAATAAAAAGATCACACACTACATAATTGATGTTGATAAAATTTATTTATTTTAAAATCAAAAAAATATTAACATAATATTACTGTAAAATGTCACATTTCACCAGTACACATGAATGGTATATGATGAAGTATATGAAAGGCGATGCTTTTGCTCTAGCTTAATGATGTATTAAAACAATCTAGATTGTATTACATCACATAATTGTTAAACCTCTTTAATCGTAATCATTTGCATGATTGTCTGCAACAGATATTAATTCAATGAATGCTTTATCTTCCTCAAATGTCCATTTATGAAGTTTTACTGGGGATTTCTTTGGAGGAGTCGGTTTAATCTTTCTGATAGGAAACTACAAAACAAACAGCAAACATGAGAGGGGCAATGTCAGTGCCAGCACTATTAGACAACAACAAAGAAACTCATAGCTTTTTAGCAGGATTGTGGGCATGCTTCTCCAGGAAATTTGTGCACTATATGTTTTCTGAAATGCCACTCCCAGCATTGAAAAATATCATTGGCGTACGGGTGGACAGAAATTGCCCGACATTGTCATGGGTTTATTGATAGATGAACAAGAGGTATAAAATAAATTAGGAACATAACTATTAACTCCTATGCAGACTTCCAGAAATACTGTTTAAAGTCAATCTTAAACAATTTCCTAATTTTTAAAGCAGAATTCTGCCCAACTGAACACTGACTGGAGGGGTTGCAACCCCCAGCCTTGTATGCCTATGGACAGAAATTCTCACAGGCAAAAAAGCATTAAATTACAATGTTATATGATAATAACTTTTACCCCTCCCCCCCAATTAACATCTCATTGTCTCATTATAAACCCATTGAGTGGCAGCACTCTCCACTTGATGAGTAAAATCGTTTGGCGTTAGACAGAGTAAAATACTAAAGTAGGCGCATCAGGGTGCATTGCCACTTAAAGGGTGAAAATACAATGTTTTTTTTAGTACAGTCACACTGTATTTTTACTATTTTATGTTTGTAAAAACCTTTGTACTTTTTATATACCTTTGGTGACGTTCCAGGACTCAGAAGCAAAGTTCGACTTAATGTTGAATTCTTCAAACGTGAAATTCTGTGTCTATTATTATTAGGTTTCCCTGGGGTATCACCTTTGGAAGAATATACCCGTTTTATAGCAGTTTCATTCCAGTTTTACTCCAAAATAGCCGAATTCTATAATAAAATGAAAAAATACAGTCAGTGCAGCATAAGCATATCTAACCTTAGAAGTTTATATACATTAAACTTAAAATATGTAGGAACATAATTATATGTGTATGTTTCAAAATTATCATGGAAAATAGCTAGGAAAATAGTGATTCGTACAATAGTTTCCTTCGCGCCATGTTAATTGTCATGCGGTCTGTTCCCGCCATCGGCAATAGAATATAGCAAAAGTACCCCATTTTCAAACCGCGATTACTAGTCAATTTCGTCGAGCTACTTTGAGTTTTAAAGTACCAATTGAAAGAATAAACCTTCCTTAATTCGATGACGTGTTTTATTTTAATTTCCCTTCAAAAAAATGAATATAGCTTCTGCATTTTTTGAAAGCCACTTTTGCGGCGTGTCCACTGACCCGAATCAAGCATAAATACAATACGTAATTAACATAACTAAAAAGCAATTCCTGTACCAAACAAGTCAAAAATAGTTTAATTAGGTTCTTAAATAATACAAATATAAAAACATACCTTCGAAAAAACGAGATATACGGAGCCAAAATCGCAATGTATTTCAACAACTTTTCGCCAAACGTTCGTTGAAAATCGTAATTGTGAATAATAATGAGATGCAATGCATTGTGGGAAGACCCTCATTCCTCCTCTGCCCTGTATTGAAGTAATCTAATGTTGTTAGAATTTGAATGGACTGGCACTTTGCTGAACGTAATAATGCGTAACTCCGTAAGCCTTGTTTTAGACATTGAATTTCGGTCGCGTGAAATGCAACTAAGACAATAGATAATGAAGGCCGAAGCTTAATGAGGTTTATCATCTCATTATTGCCTTAGCACTGAGTGCATAAATTATACACGTCCTAATTACGCATTCAGTAATATTTTTGTTAATTGACCGGGAAAAGCAAGACAAAATTTTGTTCATTTCTCGTTCAATTTTTAACCAAATTCAACCAAATTTTAATCAGTTCTTCCTTAGCCGATGGGAAATGCATTCAAAAAATTTCGTACGGATATGTTTGGTATTTCTTGAGTTATCGTGCTCACAGACAAACACACACACACACA